>JANCMC010004801.1:7086298-7132963 GCA_024363005.1 Charaxes varanes
GTACATACGTATAGATTATGTTGAATTAAACGACACTTATTAAATAAATGACTCTAATATTCAAAGTTCTATCAAAACAAGTCTTTTGAGATATTAAATTAAGTTCCGTCGAATTACCTTTATGACTAAAATGGCCATTTTTGTCCGAGTTATTGAAGTTTAACAAAAACATTTAATTCAATTTAGACAAAGTTACGAGTAGCCACTAGTATATTATATGATCTTACATACATATACATATATAAAACTGAACCAGACTTAGACACAGTTCTCAGAGCAACCAGTGATCACTCTTATATTTTACGCCCCATTGTTCTAAGCTGATTGTTTCGCCAATCCAACAATAGACGATTACACTGTACCCTACATCCCCGCTATTAACGCAGGGGGTGACCATGCAGTGAGTGAAAGAATGAATTATTTCATAAAATGCCAAAAAAATCGCGGCAGCATTCAAGCCTACGTCTTCTAAAGGACATTTACATCAGACGAGGTAATGCTCACTCTATCAAATTATTTATTTTAAATAGACGTAGAGCATTATTTTCTGTTTTTTTGTCTGTGTTCTGTTATTCTGTCTTCGTTCACAAAGATTACAATTCTTATTTAGTTTTTGTTTGTAAACGTTAAGACCGAGCTTTCGTTCACACTAATAGATCGAGAAAAAATGCTCTTGTTCTAGCTCTATGTCCGTTTGGTGTAAAACCACCTTTAGATGCATTATCATTTTGCAGACATATACGTCTTTATCTCTAAGGTTGGGCCTTAAACTCTAACGTTACTGCGACCTGTAATGATCTATTGTAACCCATCAACTGTAACTCATCCTCGAGACCAACAGGGAACATGAACTTCTCCTGAGGTGCCTTATTAATTCTTCCTGGCACGCCCTTGGATTGGAGTTGGATACTCACATAGGAAATGCTTAAGTGCATCCAATCCTCTTGGCAGAAGTGGACTATATACTAGTGTCCATATCGATACAGTGTAAAAATAACCGGGCCTTGGAAAAGAGTTTGGGAAACGATGATGTGCAGAATTGGAATAATGAAGGCTAGGGAAAAAGGGACAAATAATTATATTGAGAAATAAAACCAAAATTCACAAGAAGAGTAAAACCGAAACTAAAGTCTGTTCTGTTCTTCCAAGTTCTCTTCTGTTTCAATTCTAAGAGGAAAGTAAAGAACAATATTTAAAAGCACTAATCATATTTATAAAAATAACATGTACATATATCTACAAAAGACTCCCGATTGGGAACAGATACGTTAACAGCTTTTCACGAAGAGACAACATAAGTTTATGCCAAGCGATAAGAACACTAGTATAGTGTTTTTGGATCCGGTCGTCAAAAAAATCGATGAACGTACCATGGTACGAGTAGATGAAGTCAGTTCGCATACGTTCGCATATTATCGCATGGCCATGTTGAAATTAC
The DNA here is from genome assembly GCA_024363005.1 of Charaxes varanes. Taxonomy (NCBI): domain Eukaryota; kingdom Metazoa; phylum Arthropoda; class Insecta; order Lepidoptera; family Nymphalidae; genus Charaxes; species Charaxes varanes. The sequence goes on from JANCMC010004801.1 coordinate 7,087,737, forward strand.
AATATTTGCTCGGACCGAGCAAACGTGGCGTGACGAGGTGTATGCTTACACACACTAGATATACCACGCAATCATCAACTCTTAATATGGACATAATAACAAAGATAAAAAAAGACTGAACAGTAACTAACTAATTAAATCTAATAATGTAAATCTATAGGTTTTATTTTGTAAAGAAAAAAACTATTGCATAAGCAATATGGAAATTGTATAAAAAATTTAGAATGTGAAATTTGTGAAACCTAGATTTGTTATAACTATAGTCAAAACTAAAGCAGCTTGAATTTTCGTATAAACATACCTAAATTATATGTTATGAAACGTTAATAAGTGAAACGTAATATTTTGGGTACATTCATTTGAAATTGACTCGAGCGATTACATATGTATAACGATAGATTAATAGGTGAATAAATAACATAATACAGGGTTTATTTTAAAACTTCGTAAATTTAACTTAAAGGTTTATACGTGACGTAAAAACTCCAAAGTTGTGGCAACAGCTAGTTAAGTAATAAAGTGTAAAATACCATTATTATTCCGCAGCCTCTATTCCAGAAAATCAGACAGCATTTTATTTCACTTTCTCCAAGTATTGGGGCCGTAAAGTATTTTGTCCTTTGTTGGGACGTCGGCGTCGTCTCGGTGCGCGTATTGTGCCAACCCTTTGTGCTACTCGTCTAAACATTTATAAAGCTAAGTTATAAAGTGCCCAAAAACGACCTTCGAAAATGAAAGCATCTCATCCCAGAAAATGAAAGTAACACAATGCTCTGCCCATTCTTTATTTCTATTTGAAAGAATAGAACATCTAAATTGTTGAAGTAAAAGAAACCCTGCTGTGAGTTATTTATTTTTGTTCAAATTACTCGAAGACGAAACGGTTGCACCTGATTTTTGTACTTACTAAATACTTGGCAGATTCAAAAATCCTATAATAATATAAAATATCATTGGAATCTTGAGAATATTTTTTTAACCGTATCTGAATTATTGTAAAACTATGAAAACAAATATTTGTACCGACTTAATTTGCTGCGGGCTCTTCTCTGATTGGTGCACAAGAAAAAACTTGGCTTTTAGGCAAAATATCTTATTTATATAATAATTAAAAACCAAAACATTATATGATATTTAAGAAATATATGAATATAACGATCAAAAGTGCTTTTAATTTTTTTTTATTTAATTTTATTTATGAGATACGCCGTCAGCAATTGTACACAAAATAACAAGCATTGGAAAAAAACAATATGTCTTATGACTCGTGCAATTGCTACTTAAAGGTATATACAGCATTGCAACCCGAAAGCTACACCACCGAATCCGCCACCAAAGTACAGCACTACACTAACTTTCCGATGTGCCTCAACGCACGTTTCGCTTCGACACCGAAGCTTCATTAGGAGATAGACTCTACAAAGGTTACGAATAACCTTTGTAGAGTATTCGCGGATTAAAGCAAAGAAGTTTAGTTTTTCATGAAAGATAGGATAAAAAAGCAGATCAAAAGAGGTTCATCGCATTTGTTTTCAAACAATTTGCTAATAAAACTGTTGCAACATTTGGTGTGATCGTGTGCCGCATAGTAATTTCTAAAAAAAAGTCGGGCCATGATCACACGAAGGTCAATTTGGTAACTGTTCAATGTGACTAAGCGAGCGTTCGTATGCGGCGCCACGCTAAAAATAACCGTTAACGCTAAATAAATATTCCAATAAGGTTAACTGGCGCAATTTTTAACCTCAAAAATAATGCAACGCTAAGAAAATCCGATCACTCTAAGTAAATACTGTGAATAAGACAGAAATTCAAATCTCTTAATATGACGCGTATACAAATGTACTTATGGTAGGAGGCAACGATGCTAAATTTGTAGTCACTAAAGCGTTGTCGGGATCTATTAGATTACGTAGATTAGGTGCGGAAACGAAAAAAAGGGTATGTTAAGGTAAGGTCATGTTGTTAATAACGCCTGGAGCGTGGTTTTATGAAGCCCGTGATGGTTTGAGCTACATTGCCTTGAGAAAATCGTCAGGTTATAGATTATGTTTTCCATAATCCTGAAACATTTCATTCAAAAAAAAAAAAAATTGCACTCGAATATTTTTTAGTGATGTTTTTTTTACAACTTTCCCATTTGCTTATAACACTGTTAATTCGTGAGATTATCCAAATTTAAACTTATCTCCATGTATATTTAACTTACACATACGTTTATACGTATGTATTTCAGTTAAATTCCATACTTGTCTATGAACAATATTATATTGTCCATAGACAACATTATCACTCGATACCCATTGCCTAAAGAGGTCGTAGTTTCATCAGTGGCATTTGAGTCGATCGCTAGGTTAAGCACGTTAATAACAGATTAAATCGTACTGAAAAATAGAAAGGCGGTCTTACCCCACATCAATTTATTTATTTTACCTTAGGGGAGAATGTAAATTAATTAATGTAAAAAAATAAATATATATAGAATATAATACTTAAGAAATGTATTTCCTACACATTCTGCTATTAATATTATTCAAGCCTTCTTTTTTAAATTATTTTTAATAAGAACTAAACATTAGGCATCCTTCATACATAATACATTATTTACAAGCAATAGTAATATAAATTTTGGATAAACCGTGGAAGTCGGCTAAGAAAGAAATATCAGGGGTATTTTAAAGGAACTAAATATTTCTATTCTTCCTCCGTTAAAAAAAAAAATGTAATCATGGAGCTCTTGTAATGTATTCGGTCGGTGGTCATCATGGCGTTGCGCTTTCCGGGGCCGAAACTGCGTGTAAAATCATTTTAAACGCACCATTAGAGCTGCGCGGGCTGTGACAAACGCCATTGTTATGCCCTCTAATTCCTAAATTATCTGATTATATCATTTGAATTCGTTATTCCTTGTAATGTTATTTTTAGGTTGGCTTGTATTTTTATGTAGAAGAAAGGACTATTTTAATTTAAGTTTCTAATTTGTAAATCTGCTTAAATCATTTGAATGAGACTTTTCCTTTTTTATTTCATTACTTAATTTTACGAATTCTCGGCGTTTTTAATTGAGTAATTAAAATTAGTTACGATAAATCAATACAGAATTACGATACATCAATAGCTGTCAAGTTATTAGTACTTTTTAAAGTTTTACACATTGTAACTATGGTATTCTTTTATGAACTAAGCCAGGATAAACTTACACTATATCAATACATCGGCACTACATCTCTATGGTTATGGCATTAGAAATTACATAATTATCTTTGTATTTTTATATCCATACGCTGTTTATTTTAAAATTTAATAATAATAGGCTCTCGATGCTCAATCCACGTTCGCCTCTAGTATCAATTAACATTACACACTCCGATGATTTGACTAAGTTGCGTAAGCGCAAACGTAAATGAGATTCATATAAAGAAGACACAATTGTTACACATACATTGTAAACAACTGTGATGTCTTGAGTACTGTGTTTATCTTAATTAAAGCAATCTTTTCTTGAATATATATAATATCGTATTTTTACTTAATTCTTAATGTTTTTTAACTACATGATTACCCAATTCCAGCACGGTTCAAGATCCCACCAAAAATATAATTGATATACTAATTTGAGAAGAGAAAAATAAAATTTGAAAAATACAAAGAGCACGGAGTCATAAATCCTAAAGCTCTCAGTTATGCAGCCCGACATCAGCGTTAAGCGCAATCTCTAAAATTTACTTATTCCTTAATTATAAATAAACGATACCGGATTACACACACACTGTCAATAGAAAACAGCGTGCCGTAATTCTGAAGCTAATAGAAAAAACATTAACGTGATAAGTTGACTGATTCGAACGTGACCGTGCCAGATCCACACACACAGACATCCGGACGTCTAAGGAAATACTTTTTAAAACAGTTTTTTCTTACACTAAACAAAATAAATATCCTTTGGAAGTATCAAAAGTGTTAAAAGATGACTTTCTTTTTTAATTCGTGAGTAGTTTTAACATCTATCAATACGTGTTATACCGTAGGAATAGAGATTTTTAGTTCACTAAACCGCTCGATTTTGATTAAGTAAAGGTAGAGCACACCCATAACGCTATGCGTTATGAGGCGTGTAATATCGTTTGTCAACGAGTAATTAGAACTTAATTAAGCATCTAATTTAATCAATCAGCACAGTGTGCATTCACCCTAATATGACGCAAAGCGGGTCAATGTCGGTTATTCAGAAATTAGATAAATTATTCATAGACGAAAGAAAGACTGAATTGCGTCATACTTTTAGTGCTTTTCCCCTTAGAGGCCCGCGGAATAGTATTCGCATTATGGCGAAATAAGAAGAAATTTATTAATAAAGGTAAATTTACACTTCAGAGAAAAACTAAACTCGTTAATAATATGGTCTTCACTAAGCCCTATGCTTAGTGAAATCCATATCATTAACAAATTTAAAATAAATAAAAATATAGATTAGAAAAAAAGAGCAACATGTCCTGAAATAAGGGGAATGAATCAAAACAAACAAAACTTAAAACGGTTCGGCGGCATTCGAGTTGTAGATTAACGAACAACGTTTATTTTCAATAGCAAATGTACTTAAATATTATAAATGGAAAGAATGTATATGTATATACTGTACCTCAATAACATACGTGGATGCATTACTCTCTACGCTATCATTGAAGCCGATTCTAGAGTATATACGATCGCACAATCTAAGTACAGCTTTTGTTGCTGGCAAGTAGCAACCTATCTAAAAATTATAAAATTTATGTATATCATCTATGTCTATACTAATATATAAAGCTGACCAATTTGTTTGATTACTTGAACGCGCTAATCTCAGGAGCTACTCGCTGATTTGAAAAATTCTTTCAATTCATCGGCGAATTAATCACCAGCGCGAGCACTAAGCACTGCTAGCAGTGTATATCGGAACATACCCTTAATTCAATTTTATTTGTATATATAGATAGATGTATAGATAAAGTATACGCAATCTTCATATCGATGTTAATTATAGACATACTTATATTTAGCTGTTAGATATAGATTCTTAGATCACGATGTTGTGAAAGTTTATGAAGTAATAATTTGTTTTTAATGTTGTGTGTTTACTACATAGTATTAATGTGATCAAATCTATCAAATTGAAGTCGTAAGTACATGATAAGTAGGCACTAACGTCATGTAATCAATGGGAAGGTTAAAAAATAAACTTTTTTTATGTAGCATGGAACTTACTTGAGCCATAATATGCAAAATAGCAATTTGCTTTATATAAATGCTTTTGCCTCCCATATTTGGTCCAGTAATTATAGTAAAATTATACTCAACACTTGCAAACTAGAACATTGAAATTAAATAATATTAAATCAAAATTCACTGTACTATATTTCTTTCCTACGCATTTTTTAACTTCATGACATGAATTTGATGTTTTTTTCAAATGTGAGTTTTAAATATTTTTTATTTCTTCATGAAATGGGATGAGTCCTATGTATTACTTTATAATAAGTAGTCATTATCAATAAATAGTCAGTTCACCAACAAGGGACAACAATACATTTATAGACAATACATTGACATTCACTGCAGACACAAATGTAAACACTTTTTTTAATATTTTTTTTACAATCGGATTCTTGACTGAGGTGTGTTTTTATTGATATTTGAGAACCAATCAAATCAATAAGCCATAATATGTTTAATAAAACAAAGTATTAAACTGTTAACATTATGTAAATATTAAATATAAATTAATTTAAAAAAATATACCTAAAAATTGATATCTAAGCTTAAAAATTTCTCCATTAGACAAGCTTTTTTTAAAAAAATGTATACAAACCTAGCCTACTATATTCTTTAATTTTGACTTTCCAAATTATTTGAACTTAAGTCATTTAGTATAGTCAAGTATCAAATTATTTTGTAAACTATTTTTTGTAATTTTTGTTTTTTTTGTTGTAAAAATCCAGTTTGGTGCATCCTTTTCGGCACAATCGGCTGCGACAGTTCAAGCAGATTAAACAATTAAGTACATTTTGTCACAGCTGAGCGTTTATTTCTTTTCTATTTTGCATGACTGGTTTACTTACAAAATTGGCAATTTTCCTTAATCTGAAAGAAACACGGAGATTTTTTAAATATTAGAAAATCATTAAATGAAAATTCAGCAATTTTTAAACCACTTGACGATTTAAATAGCTTGTAAAAATTAATCAGAATAAACATATTATATTACAGCCACTTTGAGAACTGCAACTTAGAGACGAGAGCATCCAATGCAAATTCCTATTAAGAACATAGATCACTTATTAAAGACTGCACCCACGCAAATGAAATCTTTAAAGCCATTCTTTACATAAAACACTAGCTGTACCCGCGACTCTATTCGCGTAAAATCAGGTAAAAAAAATAGATTCAATTTTAGCGTGACGATATACAAGCCTCGATAGAGGAGTGCGTGGCCTAATCAGTGGTCGGCATTTGAGTCGATCGCTAAGTTAAGTTGCGACCGGGTGATAGATGGGTGACCCATTCTAGCACTGGCTTATATTTGATATCCGACCTCCTCCGTGTTTCGGAAGGCACGTAAAACAGTGGGACCAAAGGCGCCGCACGTACTTCGGAACTATTTGCATTCATATAAATCCGTATAAAGTCTAGATTATCTCTGTATAAGCATTCACCTAACTTGGACAAGATCTATTACAAGTCCGAGCAATTTATGTTTGCCTACTTAAAAATAATTTAGATTTCTATGCTCAACGAAAAATACTAGATTCCGTAAGTCTCGGTAAGTCAGGACTAAAGTTTTTATTGCGTGCTTTTTCATTTAATCTTAAAAAGCTATGACTGTAAAATTATTTTGGCGCGTCGAAAGCTCGTTAAAAAGACGAGCGGTCCCAAAATATGTCCCTTGTCTGGTTCAATCCACCTAGACTAAAGTTGATATTGGTCAGTTGTCTGTTAAACATTATCTCCATATAAATTATTATTAATAAATATTATATAAATAAATAGAATAAAAACGCACAACTAGCATTTTTTCCCTAATATACCTTAAAAAATTGTAGTGATTTTTAAATGTCTACTTACAAATAAGTAGCGCAAAATATAGGAAATAGACTTTGCTCGATGAAGGCGGGAATGGAAAATGAAATTTATCAATTTTATTCCAAAAGACAATTTGGTATTCCATTATAATGTAAGTGGAAGAATTGAGGAATTCAATTCGCTTGTTCGGAGGTAGCGTGGAATTTAACGAATTCCAAGCTTTCGGTTAGTGTAAATGGAAACAATAGAAGGGTAATAATGTACGGTGGAAATGTTTCCAGTACATTCCATGACATTAAAGCCACGATCGCTTAAGGGCTTTACCGAATACCAGCATTCCTTTAGTTCACAACATAACTAAATAAGATTGAAAGCTAACATAACTTGATAACATAACTGCTTTTAGGGTTGCGCAGTCCTATAAGGCATCCAAGGCTTAGATACATCAAGGCAAGGTTTTGCTCCGTCCGTCTATCCATCCGCATCCCCTTCCTAGGTTTTTCAAACTATTAGATGTAGTGACTTTAAATTCTCCATGTTGTTAGACATGCTAAAAAACGCATTAGGAAAATTATTTTGAGCCAAATCGGAAAACAACTTTTAAAATAATTTTTATAATATATTAGTATAGATAATTAAGACCCAAGTTTCTCTTTCTTCTTCTTTCAGCCCGCTGACGTTCACTGCTGGACATAGGCCTTTCCTTACCTTTCCTTTTCCTTACCCAAGTTTCACAACCTTAAAACTAAAATAATTTTAATAAAAGATATTTTGACTTTTATTTTGCAGAGGATGTGGCTGTAGGGCGAGTTAAGATGGCTGACTACCAGACGTCATTTCCGGGATCCCCACAATCTCTACAAGCTCACGACTAATATCACTCAGTGACATTTATCACGAACCACTGTTTTAAGTGCCTTCCGAAACACGGAGGAGGTCAGAGGTTTTGAAAACTAGTGTTAGAATGGATCACCCTTCTTTCCATGCACTTAAATGTCGTCCACGAATAAAGTTACGAACTCTCTATCATTCTAATAAAAATAATAATAGTAATTATTACTATGTTTTGTCAACCACGTAGCTGTGCCGTCACAGGGGTCACAGCTGTAAATCAGCGCTGTAAATTATGTGCTTGCATATAGTTTATGGCACTTGCTGAGCTGTTAAATGACCCTTTTTTATCATAATACAGACACCTAACTTGTTGCACGCCTAAAATAACAAACTGTTGATTTAATTAAACATTATTATTTAATTTGTAGAAATATTTATTGCACAGTTTATGCAATAGATGACTTGTTTATCTATCTATCTTAATTTCATTCTTTTTAGTTATTTAATTTATTATTATTATTATTTAAGCAGTTAATAATATATACAAAAAATAAATATTATTTCTTTCTTTTTAATCAATGCATAAGTTTTTTTTATTACTTCACAAAACTACCATTATTTCTTCACTGTCCGCCAACCTATAAATAACGATTTTCGGCCTTCACTATTATTTTTAGCTCATTATGTTTTCCCAGACTGTTCAATATCGCGGTAAAGAAGAGGAAACTTGAATATTTCGGTCACATCACGAGAAACCTTAAACACCAGCTGCTCCAACTTATTATCCAAGGCAAGATCCAAGGCAAGCGCAGTGTGGGCCGTAGAAGAACATCTTGGCTGGAAGTAGAAGGCTAATGAATACCAAAAAGACCATCGACGCCCCTACCGAATAATATGATGAATTTATTGCATAAACAGCCTTAATTAAATCTATTAGATTTTTTTTAATCAGTTCCTTGTGCTTAGTAAAATTATTAAAAAAAATATTTTATTACGGCGTAAGACACGCAATTTATGTACATGTATTAATATTTTTTATTTCTTTATGTTTAAACATATAAATATCGGACGTGTGAGAAATTAAAAAAATACGTTTAATTTCATTTATGACACTATATTTTTTATATTAATATTTAATAGAAAAAAATATTAATTATTTACTAGAAAAAAAGAAAGAAAACATTTACTCCAACGTGATAATACAAACATATAACATAATTAACCTTATTATTAACGAAGACATTCTACAATAAATAGTCTGTATTGCCGAACGGAAAGGTTGTGAGGCTCTGCATTAGCCGCGTCTTTGTGTATGAAACACAAAGTACTGTCGCTGATTTTCAGCCCACACCTTGGGTGGACGTCATTGCACACCGGACAATTACCCCACAAGAAGGTAACCTACTTATTATTATATACGCAAAGTGGTAAGAAAACAACTTTTTTTTTATTCTAGTGTAGATTTCCGGTTACTATTTTATTCGGTGAGGGCGTCGCTATGAAGTCCACAACACACGTCCGAGGCAGCACACATGCCCTTTACAAAAAGAGGGGGCCGCGCAAGTATGTAAAATGGAAGGAGAAAGTAGCTTCCGTAAATGCAACCGGCGCCTGAACATGTGACTCGCTCATGTGACTGCGGGCAACCACACAATGCTTCATGTACATCGCGTACACCGTAGAACACACACATATAAGCACAGTGAAAACTGACATCAACTTCAGTTACACTAGAGCCTATAATTGTATGTACATGTTATTTATTTACAAAAGCAGATGTTCGGTGTCCGATTGCGAAAACGATACGTAAACTGGGGTAACGTTACGTGGTATTACGTGGTATTTTGTATTTCTAACATGTGCTTTATTGACATACAAAATGTTTTCACAATACTAATTAACATGATTAAAATGAAAGATCGTAAGAGAACTGTATTCGTTCTTCCACCTTCATGACATCTTTTTTTTAAGAGGGGAGCAAACGGACAGAAGGCCCACCTGATGATAAGTGTTTCCTCATTCCGGATGTTGTTTCACGGCTAAAGCGTGCCAATGGAGAATACACACTCTCCATTGACCGTTGTATGACTTTGAGCCTATGTTAAAACTCAAACGGAAGAAGTAATGTACAATTACGTGTAATTAACATCAATATGTAACCTACATCACTTATAGTTGACTAGCAGTTCCACGACTTCGTAAAATTAGTTGAAAAATTTTAGCGTGATGATATATAGCTTATAGCCTTCCTCGATATATGGGCTATCTAACACTGAAAGAGTTTTGTTAAATCGGACCAGTAGTTCCTCAGATTAGCGCGTTCAAGCAATCAAACAAACTCATCAGCTTTATATATTAGTATAGAGTATAGATACAGGAAAACCAAACGTTAAAGTAATTCCGGTAAATAAACTTCAATAGATTAGTAAACTTTAATTATCAGTAAGCATACAAACCCACCAAGTTTAAGCAATATTCGTATGATAGAAATAAGATCTAGTAGATAAGTCTAAGTACTTTATCTACAACATCTAGTTAGATTACGTAATTCTAGTAACAATTTGTAAGTAAATTGAAATGTTTCCTCTCGCAGAGACAATTTAGAGCAATATATTATTTGATTAAGCAACATTGAGCATGCAAGGTAAATTACTGTAATATGTTTCATCATATACTTAAATTTACATGTGAGAATATTTTGCCTCTCTAATAAGTTCAATTTAAAGCATATCTCGATGATAAAATCTCTATAATGAATGATAATAATAAATACATAGGACTACATGACACACGGACGTCTGTCTCTATAGTGGACAACTTAATGCCTGTGTTATAGGTAACAGACGCCTGTTATACACAAATATTATTTTTTGAAATATATAAATACCTTAAAGATTCAACAAGTCAGCTCTTGTTGTATAAAAGCGCTCTTAAAGGCGTTCGAAGATTTCAAAAATGCTTCCATCGAGGTGGGAATCGAACCCACGACCCCCGGAGCAGACGGCAGGGTCACTGCCCACTGCGCCAACGGGCCAGCCATTGTCTGCCTGTTTGTTCCAGGTAGTCTCCGAAACGGCTGAACCGATTTCGACGAGACTTTTACTGGTGGATAGCTGATTTTACAAGGTTTAGCATTGGCTACAACAGAAGCATTAATAATATTCTTAAAATATAGACACGGTTAAGAAATTAATGGTTAAACGGTTATGTTTGTAAGACAAAAATATTAATTTTTGGACAAAAGTAGTGTTGTCTATAAAATCTACAACTAGGTTGCAAGTCCTAGGCTCTGATCCCTTCCGACGCAAAAAATATATAGGACTATGAAACACGGACGTCTTATATACACACAGGCTCTGACAAGTTTCATTCTACGCGGAAGTAGTGGCGAGAAACAACTTGTATACCTCACCGTCAAATTGTAAAAACCGTTAGATTGTAATCTATCTCGCGAGATTGTAAGTTGTCGAAAGACTGTAAACTGAGTATATTTCTTACAATTTCACGTATTCTTTTTAACTATACTATATTTATTACTTACATTCAGAAGAAACTTACGGACATCGATTCAAAGCAAAAGTAAAATAATGTATAAGTAGAATAATAATTATTATATAATTTAACAATTTCACTTCGATGGTTTATAATCTACCGAAAAATAATACGTTAAATTGTAAGCAGTGTAGTCGGTTCACAATATTACGACAGTTTAAAATTTCGCGAAATAGATCTAACGGCTTTTGCAATTTAAGGGTAACATTTATATTTATATAAATATCGAAATACATACTTCTATAGATAATACATCCAGGCTCGGAAATCTAACTCACAACCATGGGAAGGAAGGCAGGGTTACAACCAACAGCGCCAACGGGCCAGTCGGTGAAACGTTAAGAAATTCATCACTCAGCACTGTGTCAGTTGTTTTTTCCGACGTCTCAGTCGCATCCCTGGGCGGAATCGAATCGATTTGGCGATAAGATGAATCTGTGCGGATATTAACATACCGCGGGACGTATATCGGGGCTGTTGGAGCCATTAATTCAGTGTATCGTGGCAGATCTCAGCGCAGTTGGGCCGCTTCTCGGTAGCTGTCGCAAATAGATCGCCCACCCGTCAACTGGTGAATACGAACTACATACGTCGCGTGCAATAGTTTGCACAATTGTTTAGCTTTAGTGACAACTTCTATAGGCAGATTTCGATGAGGAGTCCATCATAAAAGTTTGACAACTTTTATGATGTACTCGACGTGGTTACGTGAATTTCGTTGATTCATTATCATTGACATCATTATGATCAGCCCTTAATCGTCCACTGCTGGCCATAGGCCTCCCTTCTTTTATGCCACTCTCCCCTGTCCTGTCCTAGTCTATGATGTTAATTATAACATCAGCAAAGTTACGGATAGGCTCCGAGACGGCTGGACCGATTTTATCGGGAATGTATGTTTCCAAAATATAAATAAAATAAAAATAAAATTTCGCTGGTAGATAGCTGATGTTGAATTCTTTGTGACATCAACTGTCTACCAGTGTTATTCCTAACAAAGACTATTTTTCTTTTAGAAAGTAATTTGGGTTCCGGACAAATAGTTAAATCCTTTAAAACGTAACGAAATCAACGCGAAAAAAGACACGAATTACAGCTAGTTGCCTAATAAAAATTTCATTTATTATGAAAAGACAAATTGAGAAGACAAAAAGAGGTGCGCAATTAGGCTTACCCGTTGGCGCAGTTGGCAGTGACCCTGCCTTTCGCACCAGGGTTGTGGGTTCAATTCCCGCCTCGATTCTGGTTGTATTATCTGTATTATATATTTCCCAAAAATATGTATATACATATTTGTATACCAGGCGGCTGTCACCTGTAACACACGTATTAAGTTGTCTCCCTTACGGACAGCCGTCCGTGTGTACTATAGTTCAATGTACGTATGTATGTATTTAATTTTTGACAATGTTCTCATAGTGATGCACCCAAAAACGCCACGCTATGCATAATGCATGTCATCCATTGTACGAGGCAGGATGATGTCTGTCTAAATTACTCAGCGATTAGTTTCCGAGTAATACCATTTCGTATTCGTTGGTTGCTCAAAACGCGCAAAAAATCGGATGTAATAATTTACAAGTTTGTCTCGTGTGGTGCAAATTTTAAATAACATTTGGGTGGCCAGGAGCTTAGACACGTTCCATATGACACAAGACCTAAATATTTGGGACTTTTTAGAACAATACATATATAGATTTTACCGGTTTTACTGATTCCACAGAGGAATTGTGCGAGGTAATAAGTTTCTAGAGAATCGCATGGTTGTGGACTTTAGGGCATCGAGGTGAGGGTGGGATTTCAAATTTTGACGAAATGTCCTATGATAAAATGCAGCTGCTGAAAGCTATAGGCTATATATCATCACGCTAAAATTCTTCACCTGATTTTACTCGGGCGAACTCGCAGGTAATAACTAGTGATTAAATAAAATTAGTATATGACGTTCATAAGTGCTTGTAAAAGTCTATTCTATATGAATAAACAATTTTCAACTTTGACTTTGATAAAGAAATATTACTGCTTAAAAAAACTGTATTTAGTTTTTGTATATTCGACAATAGTTTAGGAAGGTCCTATCTACCCCTCTCTGGTCATTTGTCATGACAACCCCCTGGCTTGGTTGTCACCCTGACCGCTCCTCGTGGGGGGAGGTAATGATTCGTAAAATTAAAGATTAGCCCAATTGATGTAAGTAACTACATGTTTAGGATACTACAGACTTTTACATTTTTCCTTGTAGAGTGCGTACAGCTTAAAAATGCAAGTATTCACCTGCCAAATAGCGTGTAGCAGCAAACTCGCTAGCTCGTCAATATCATTGGCTTATAGTGTGTCGTTGAGTTTGAGTATAAATAAAAATACTGCAAATATAAAAGCAAGCGTTACACTTAATTAGTGAAGGGACGTGCATTTTTAGACTGAAACATCTAGAACATGTTTTAATGTAATGTGGTCTTTTAATTTTAATTCCACTCCAATGCTTCTTCTTCTTCTTAGCGTTATCCCGTTCTAGTACCAGAGTTCAGTTAGACTTCAGAGGATGTGGTGAACGCGCTAAGATAACCGACTGCCTTCTGACGTCATCCCCGGAACACGCACACACACACACCCACACCGTTTTACGTGCCTCCCAAAACACGGAGGAGGTCTGATATTTGATAAACTAGTGCTAGAATGGGTCACCCATCTATCATCTGGCCGCGGTAAAAGCTGCTTAACCTAGCGATCGACTCAAATACCAGTTACTAATTAAGCTACAACTTCCTTCAGTTAAGCTATTAGAAAAGCTGATTAAGGGTTTGAACTGTTCGACTTACATCAGTCCGTCCGTCTACCACCGAGCTATTGTATACATAGGGACTTTCCTTCCTCTTTCTTTCTAAGCATCCTTTAGAATTCATCACCGCCGGCGGTGGAAATGTCTAGAAATTCATAATTTTTTTGCGGGCCGCAATTCGTCGCGAAAATGCCCAAATAAATGTCAAGGTTTTTTTGCGCGCGAACAATTGCCCGTTCCCGTACGGGATGGAAAAAATCGTAGCCTAGTGTTGTTGAGCTATCGATGTAATTGATGCTTCTAATATCGACTGGCCATCCATATTTCGATAATGTCGAATTATTGCTGTGTATTATAGTAAAATACAAAGAAAATACTACTCTAGACTTCTCGCAGAGGTTGGTTTTAAGACCTAATGCGCGTTCGTTCGTTAGGATTCATCCACAAAAAATATCACACGTTAAAGGGGCAGTGGGTTCCAAGACTATGGCATCACATGTCTCAATTAAGTCTATTATCTACAATATTTGACTTTACTAAAGATTATTTAATAAAATGAAAAGAAGATATTTGAAATTGCCGTTCTCTTCTGATTATTTTATTACATTAATAAAATTGAAAAATATGTGATGTCACACCAAGGTGGTAGAAGTACCGCAAATGGAGACTATCCCTGACAATGACAAGGAGAGGTGATAAAAATCTTAAAATTCTGGTGACGTAATTTAAGCATGACCCCTTAGCATTCTTTATTACCAGTATCAATACTATGTCATATTGATGTTTTAACAATACTGTGTACCAATTGTGGTCTTTTGATTCTATCGATATAATATCGATAGTTGACAGACAACACTAGTGTGACGTACGACCGATACGTGCGACGGTAAGTTTTGTTCCCTTGCCGGCACATTCCAATATTTTTTCACGGATTCGCTTTTGGTAAATTGTTTCCGTTGTCTGAAAGCTAATATTTGGTTTTAGTTGCGCCGAACCGACGGTAACCTCGTTTAATTGTTATACATTTTAGAATTTAAAGAATAAACCCACTTTAACCTAAGAACATATTTTCACTTAAGTACACACACACATATACAGACACATTTAAGACACACACAATTCTTTTATAGTTTAGGTACTTAAAATTTTATAA
Source organism: Charaxes varanes (assembly GCA_024363005.1). Taxonomy (NCBI): domain Eukaryota; kingdom Metazoa; phylum Arthropoda; class Insecta; order Lepidoptera; family Nymphalidae; genus Charaxes; species Charaxes varanes. The sequence goes on from JANCMC010004801.1 coordinate 7,103,114, forward strand.
CTAACTTTAGTAGAGTACCTTCAGTCCAAAAATACATGCCGTTAAACCGCGAAAACACTTAAAAAAATGAATTTTAGTCGAGGGACGTGCATTTTTAGACTGTACGCACTACCATTTTGTAACTGATGTTCTGTCAAATTGTTTTTTTGTAAGAAGAGCAAAGATTCCTAATACAAATAATCTACAATTACTTAAATGGAATTCTCTAACTATAATGATAAATCTAAGTTTCTGACACAATTTTTTTATTATTTTTTTTGTCTTTTTATAGTGTACGTTTCAAATACTTATAGTTGAGGTTCAACAGGATAGTTTACATACATAGCGTGCGCTGGCAGAACAACGTTTGCCGAGTTCTCTAGTTAAGAATAATTTTTTTTTTAGAATACGAACAATACACTGTTTTAAGGTATGTCTAACATACCTGTTTCCCTTATATTAAAAGCTTGTGTTAGGAGTGAGTGTAAAAGGATATAAAGGTGGAGGGAAAGGAGAAAAAGAAAGAGCCCGGCCACACTACATGATCATTGAAATGATCATTCAAATGAAGCTATGTCTGGCTCTGGTATACGACGTGGGGTAAATCATTTTTCATAATTAAAGGTTCATAAACTTAGTTGTCAAAGATTCAAACAGTTTTCTTACATTAATTTTTATTTTATATTTTATGTGTTATCAATAAATATAACATTAATGTGATTTTGTTACGATGTCAAACCTTTGTTATTGATTAGTTTTTTACTTTTGTATTTTTTTATAAGGGGCAAACCGACATGCCACTCGCCCATGCGGCTATCTACGCCCATGGACCTCTGCAGCACCAGTAGGTTCGCAAATGCATTGCCGGTGTTTAGACAGGGGTTTAGGCCACTGGGAGGTCTCACTAAACGAACGAAACGCGACAACTATACCATCACTTAACGTAACAGCATGGCCGACATTTCACGCCGATCTTATGTGAGAAAGAGGTACTGGTACGGACGCGCCAAACCAATTCGGCTACAGACCAAAAATACTGCAAGCGTCGCGTTATTTCTTATTTAAAAAATCTGAGCTTCTGGTGGTATTTAGGATTAAAGATTATCTTAATTAAAGGCTCATAAATCAAAGGTGTTTAAAAGGTATATTAATTTAAAAAAAATTGTTTTCTTATATTAATTCTTATTTTTTATTATATGTGTTATTCAATAAATATTATTTTTAATGTTAATTTGGTTTTTAGTCAAAACTTTATTATTTTGTTATTAACCTAATTAGCATTCTGGACATTCTTTTTCTTCTTATACCTGTAACAGAAGTATTACTTCTGACGGCGCATGTCTTGTTTTTAAATAAATCACGAAATACCCGATGTTGTAAGTTTACTTACTCATAAATGGAAACATTCTAAACTGATGATGTTATCGCCACGGGTTTTGCGAGTGGCAACACTTCAGCAACTATTATTCGGTTGGTAGTACGCGCGCATGGTTGGCACTACGTGTGTACTAGTAACGTTGCGTTTTCCCGCCAGTGACTATATAACGATTTGGTAAAAATCAAAAAGAGTAAGGAATAAATAACAAGATTTGCATATTAGAAACAAAGTAACTTGGACAAAATATTATGAATCTGAAATAGGCTGATTATTTATCACTTATTTTCCTTCCTCATAAGTCTTCGGGACACTAAAGGGTAAAGTATCAACACGAATACTTTACGGATTCCCGTCTATTCATCTACCTTTGTATTAATTGAAATATAGTCTCGTTACGGCACGTGCTAATTAGAATAACAATAAGAACATTTAAATTTATAAATATAAAAAGTAACTTTATTCAACACGTGCATTTTATATTAAAAGAATTTTATAATTAACATTCGCTCGTAACGAAAATACAGGCCTATTACATTTCGTTCGTTAACTTTTAAGCATCCTTTACATGCAGCACTCTTCAATTAGCATACACGCTACGCGATGAAATATCTTCAGTTACACGTTCAGTATTTTACAATTAATAGAGAACTGTGACCCAGATATGCAAAATATATATACAAAAATACAATATGTGATACATTCCCCAAAGGCCGGCAACGCATCTGCGAGTACGCCGATGTTGCATTTGCCCATGGGCGTCGGTAGTCGCTCAAGTGACCTCACCCCTGCTCGTTGGCCTTTTTTTTATATAAAAAAAATATTTTTATGTAGATTTGTACCAATGAAACGGGTAATAAGAAAAACTTTTTTTAGTTTTCTTTCTACTAATGATAAACATATTATATAGTCACGCTATCTTATTTAGCATATATAAATTTTGTTGAAAAAAGGTTGAAAATGAAAATATCTCTTCTGAAGTTCGTTCTTATTTTTCACGATTATGACACATTCCAATGCGAGTTACGTTCTTAAATTCCCACTCAGTGTGTGAGAATAAAAACATAAAAATAAATTCACAAACTCAGAATAATGTCAAAGTCTACACAGAAAGATCGCTTAAATACGAATACTCAAAGAAAAAGTCCGATAAAACCACTGAAAGTTGAGTTGAATTGGGTAAGACAATCTTAATATTCGTAGAAGCTATTTATCGATCATGAAATCACAAAGTTTTTGTTAAAAGAGGAGTAAAGTTTCGGCATTTACTGATTGATTAGCAAATTCGGGGAATTAGGGATAGAAAATAACATAAAACGCTGCAAGATTAACTTGATCCCATTTAATTAAAAAATAAAATATAATTGGATATGCTTTTTTACGCTAATCGTAGAATGAAATTGAAATAACTGTGAAAAACATATTATAACCAGATATTAGTGATCGTTAGAAATTGGGCCACAATACCATATGCTTAATTGAATAACGACATTGTTACACGTCATGATTTCCATTTGACACCATCTTATAGTAAAATGTATAAATGTGTGTGTAAATCGCTTAGGACTGGTGTGCGTGTGATTTTATTTTAATAAATTAATATAATTATAATACATGTTTTATAAATATATTAGCATTCACACACCCTCCTTGATTTAAACTATAGTTGTGCCAAATTTCATACTATTCCGTGCAAGCCATTTTCTTGAAATGGAACCAAAAGTTTTTGCTCCACGTCTTAATGTATCTGTAGATAGCAAATAGCGTATAAATGACTTTTTTTCTATAAATCTATTAATAAGGCTTTTGATCACAACGTTTTCCACGTAAATTGAAGATTTAAGCAAAGTTATGTAATTTATCCCCAGCAAGGTGGTTTTTTTTATCACTCTCCGTCAAATGGCAAATCTTATCTTTCAGAAACCATTGACAGTCCACTCATTACATTTAACTTCACGCTTAATACCTGAACTTTATACGAAGACCTTTCTCCATTCCCAAAATTCAATACTTACCATTTAATGGAACTTGATAACGGTTATTTGGTCATATTAAAGTTCCCAACTGGATATTAACTAGGCTGCATCTCGTAAAGCCTGTGTTTTATTAAGTCATCAGGTATTACATTAACCACTGTCATTTCTATAGGATTTACTGTAATTATATCAAATTTCATGCAATCTGCACTTTTGTTCGATTTCTTGGAATATCTCCGTGTGTGTGATATTGAGTTTTGTAATTTTAGGGTTCCGTGTAAAAGGAATATGGTTTTCTTAAAAATAATAGCAATATTACGTATGTCAAAGATCAAGTTAATTTTTTTATGACTTCGTTGTACATTTTTGAAGTTTTATTTGAACTATGGTCATATAAATGAATTTGTATTAACAGTGTATTGTTGTTTAGTTCAATTTTTGGTACGAAAAACCTACCTTTTACAAATAAAAACGAGAATACTCGTTTGCTTTCTCAAAACCACAGATCGACTGATAAAATAACAGATCTTAAGAACCCGTTATAAAATTAATCCTAGAAGGTATTAAACAAATTGAAACCCTGTTTCGGTAAAAATACTAATTATAATTAATTAATTAGTGTTTTAAAAAATCTTATAGCAAATATATATAATGTTTCCATGCGTAATAATACTGTTCACGCCCTTTATTTGTTATATGTAATTTTAATTGGGACTAACACAAACTTTTTAGGGAAACGCATAAAATTTGGTACAGTTATGTATTGCGTATAAATTTTAATTTTTGTATCATAACTGCTTTTTAGGGGTGGCTCTCATACCTGAGGAGAGATATTTTTTTTCATTCAATCCCATCATGTGGGGCATGATTAAATAGCTCTTTTAAAATAAATTCGCGGTTTCTTACACAGCTTTTTTTAATATAGGTACCATTTTCGAGTAATTGGCCTTCAAAGTGTTTTGTAAGTTGGTCCCCCACTCGCATTTCCAAACTATTAGACGTGGAGACTTTATATTTTCCATATTAATAAAACACTAAAAACTCATCAGGAACTAATTTCCATTTTGGTCAGAAGCTTTTGAAGTTATAGAACAAAAACCTTTATCACTTACCAGATCTTCTTTGCCATCCAGACGTCATCCTCGGAACCCACGATTTCTACAACCTCACGATTAATATCACAAAGTGATATTATAATAAATACTAAATTTCTTTATTGTAAAAACCATACAATTATCATTACATTAAGTAACCCTGACTTCTGAGATAGTTTTTAAAAACCGTGTATCAGAAGTCAGTTCCTTCCCTTGCAGTTTACAGAGGTATTACAAATAAAAAGCTTAAAACTAACATAACAGAAAATGTATATAATTATGGGTGAAATTTTTAGCGTGATATATAACCTATAGCCTTCCTCGAATTGCATAACAATACAAATGTATGAGGAATACATTATTTATATCTCATTATGTGCCTAAACATTTCACGGAGCGTAGGCGCGACATCTCGCAACGGGCCCACGGAGAAAGCCGTGCAATTTGACACAATTAACAGCTTAAAGTCGAGTACTGCGACAAATGTATGCACCATCAAGAAAGTTGTCCACAGATTGACAAAATTTCTAAGCAAATTCCTGGTGATCTGTAAAACTAACATCTCTACACTAACTAACAAGACGTCCATACTTGTACATGTCTTTAAAGCTTGTTTTAGTAAAGCAAGTAAAACCGAAAGTTTCACTTCGGAATTGGCTTTTAATTAGTTACTGATCGATTTTGATGATCATTTTTGTATTGACTAGGTTATGTCTACTATTTAATTTTTACGAATATTCTATTATACTCTTAGCATAGAAACTACATTAAATTTGAGTACTTCTACAATATTCGATATCCCTATAAAAATGGTTACTATGAACATTGATTTCATACCCCACAAAAGTTTACGTCAATTGCTACATACATTGACTGTGTAAAGCTCTATAGCATGTATTTCTTAAAAATGTTTGCGATTTATGTACATTTATTGCCCTCATTAACAAATTAATTGAACAATGTCTGATTAAATAATAAAGAATAATTGATATGAGACCATTTGTTATTTTAGGTCAATAATGATCGCATTGTTCGTTGCAAAGCTTTTCTGAGAACTTTACGTATATTGACAAAAATACGCGTCACTAATACATAATTCTGTTAAATGAATTTCGACCTTATTGTCTCACGATCTGTACTATATGAACTTTAACATTATGGTGATAGATCAAATAATTTTCTAGGCCGACAATGCTCTTTACACAATGACATGAATTATGATTAATCTCGACAACCACTCTACACAATATGAGATTAAATGTTGACATTAAGTTATTAAGTCGCCTTCTTTAAGCCCTCACTGCAAATAGTTGGGTTATTAATTAATTTGGTTAAGTTAGAGTTACAGCGAAGACTATATTAAAGATAAGATGCTTGGAGTAGAGATTAGTTGCGAAGAAGTCGTTCAACTAATTAAACATCATCATATCAATTCATATTGTATTTTTATAATTTATGACAAAATATACGATTGTATGGAACTTCAACTTATTTGAACAAAAATAAAGCAATATAGTTTGAGCATTGCGTAAATGAGGCACTTAATTTAAGGTACTATTCCTAGTTGTAGCAAATATGCTATCACAGTTATTTAATATATTCGTTGCTTCGTCATATTAAGAAAACTTTACTTTATCTTTCTTGTCGTCACCCTTCAATGGTAAGGTTTCGTCATCGTAATCGATTTTCCCTAATAGCACTGGTTCTGCACCTTTATCCTCGTTGCTATCTTGACCATATGGCATATCACGTTTCTCCAATTCATCTGCGAGTCGTTCAAATAGTTGTCTGTAAATAAATAAAACGAGTGTGCTTTAGACCACACGACTGAAGTAAAAGTTTTTTTTAGCTTCATCTTTATGTATATATGTGTGTGTGTGTTTGTGTGTGCGTGTGAAATTGAACTTTACATTAAATTAACAATTTATTTTTTTCGTCTCGCCAGATCACACTTTTCGTAACGCCCTCGTCACCAGATTTCTCTCAAAGTCGAGCATACGTTACGAAGTTTTACTTCATACATAATGTGCTTAAACAAAAATAATAATATTATGTAAAAATAATATTATGTAAACGTAATAATATTATATAAAACAATATAATAACAAATAAACTTTTCATTAATAACCATGTTTTATATAAACGAACAAAAAGGTAAAAGCAAACAATCCTTCTTTCTTTAAAAATAATAGACTTCAAATTGTCAGAATTTGACCAAATTAAAATGGCACCTGACGGGAAGCACCCGCCTCAAAGAACTAAAGAATCATCCTGTAGAAAATTCTGAGGTACCAAAAAAAAAACAGTCGAATTGAGAACCTCCTTCTTTTTTGAAGTCTGTTGAAAATAGGTTTTAAAAACTTACTGGAACACTATTCCTTTCATGTTCTTCGCCAGGTAGTACAAGAAAAGCCAGTCCCCGAACTGGCACCCGTTAACTACTTGAATAACTTTGGAGCCGGTGGGAAGTGGTAATAAAGGAAACCACAGCGATGTTATAATTATTTCACACGAACTTTGGAATCGGTGTGTGTGAATTTCCTGCCTCGTAATTCTCTGTGATAGCTAACTCTGGTGTCCCCATAAAGGGACGATAAAGTTAAAGAACCTTCAGGAAAATTTAAAACTCATTTCTCTAATATCTACAACATGTACACATATAAATGTTAAATAAAAAAATTTCTTCATTAAATTTGGCTGTCATAAAAGTGCTTTAAAAGTTTCTTTTTACATACATATATCTTACAACAATTTATTACAAAGCTTTTGAAGATTTTATTAGAATATTCGATTCAAAAGTTAAGTTAACGAGAGTTTAACCGTGTTTTCCGATCTGAGACGAGCTCACAAAGAAACACAATCAGGTACTATTTTTCCTTGCGCTGTTATGTTTAATGTAGCTTGATCGAATCGACAATACATTTGGATTGAAACGCGAATTATATAATAATAAACGGTCAGTAAGAACGCGCGTCGCGTCCAAATCATCCCATCAGAGGACGTCCCTCGCTACGTGACCGCGGCACCGAACCTAACACTAACTATAAATCGCCAACAATGTTCCAACAACCAGACATAAGGACCCCTTCTGTGTAGTCCGAGAGCCGACGTAAGAAAATATCCAATATCTTTACATGAGACCGTACGAAAGAAAATGATATTTTCATTAAATATTACTAGAGTGACTTTGAACTATAGGTACAATTTATGTTATTCCTCCAGTTAAATATTTCAATATATAATTAATGTTCATTAGAAACAAGTTGATATGCAATTTCAACGTGTAAATAATAAGTTTTACAATCAACTGCTGCTCTTTGATGATTTTCCTTAAATCATTTTGTAAATCAGTGAATCAGTAAGTTGCATAATTTAAATAAATAAATATAAATATATACAGGACTATATGACACCCGGACGTCTGTTCCTAAGGGTGAAACAATTAGTAATATTATTCGTCCAGGAACTTTAGCAGTTCGATTAACAGCTAATATAATTGCAGGACATTTATTGACCATGGCGCTACGTCTAATTAAATAAAAGTATAACAGGCGTCTGTTACTTATAACACAGGCAATAAGGTTTCTACCTTAGGAGCAGACGTTCGTGTGTCATATTGTTTTTTTATGTTACAAGGGGCAAACGAGCAGGCAGCAGGCACCTAATTGCTTACCTACACCATGGACATCTGCACGACCAGAAGGCTAGCAGATGCGTTCCGGCTTTTAATGACGAGTTTAGGCCACCGGGTAGTCTCACAAACCAAACGAAACTTTTGTAGAACTTTGTAGACTTCAAGGTTATATTATACAAACACTTTGAGCCATGTCTAGCTCCGGTTTAAGACGGGAGCGAGAATTAGTAATACAGAGAAACCATTCGCTACAAGCGACCGAAAATGTAACAACGAATTTTCCCTTCCTCCGTCGCGTATTATATATAACATTATTTTATTATTCACCAATCCCCTAACCGTCTGTACAGAATAAATGAGTAATGTCCAACGAAAACCTAAATAAAAGATCCAATTTATTTGTAGGTTTTTATTAAGCCCCATCATAACAATGCTTAGAGCAATTTTTGGGTTCTTTGTTATACACAGATTAGAGATGTCAACGTCTGTCTCTTAAATATGATTTTTGTGGCCCGAAATAAAATATTAATCACAATAAGGACATAAAAGGTGACTTGAAAAGACGTTAGTTTTTTTATTCGCAAAACATGAAAAGATTTATCATGGACTTACTGAAAGATGGAGATAAGCGTCCGCGACAGCTTTCACGTGGTGATTTGATAAAATGGGTATAAAGAGAAGAAAAGAGAGAGAGAAAAGCCTATCTCCGATTTGTTTAAAGTGCTTTTTTTACTTCCATTGAGTTTTTCTTACTTTTCCCGCTGAATATAGACGTTACTACAACTACTGCTAATAAACATAAAGAAAGACAAGGATGAAATTTTGAGTGTTGGTAACGTAGAATAAATACAGTTAGCTTAGTTGGCTGGCCCGTTGGCGCAGTGGGCAGTGACCCTGCCTTCTGCTTCGAGGGTCGTGGGTTCGATTCCCACCTCGAGTGTTATTTCTGGCTAATTCGACTGTTCGTTGTGGCCAACTGGAATGTTTCAAGATGAGACCACTTGAATGCTTGAACAATACACTTGAGCAATGGCGACCATTGGCCGTAAACAATTGCCTGTTTGCAAACGATCTTACTCAATGAGTTTGCTTAACACGTGTGATGAGGCAAATTGGTTCTCTTTGTGTTATGAGCACTGCGGACACGGCACGTTCCAATACAAATACAATTTCAAATTCAAATGGCACTTATTCGAATTGGCTTTCACAAGGTCTATTGTATCGTCAAATACTTTAAAAGGTAACCAAGCAGTGTCTGGGCCTCGTGACCCAGATTTAGGTTAAAGGGATTTCCTTTCTACTCTACACTTGCCTTTATTGACACTCTCTCCTCCTCTGTCTAACCTCATTTGGTATGATTCTGATAGTGCGGTTGTAAATTTCTAGTGATACGCCATGGTCGTTAAATACTCGTTACCTGAATTCTTATTAGTTTTTAGGTTAAGCTTTATTATTTTTTTTGAGTTCGTGGCTCTATGGACAGACCAGCGGGTCCAAATTTGAGATGTGATTCAGTCCGTTCTTCTAGAATTTTAGTTTAAATGTTTCGTTTTTCAAACTTCATTACGTAAAGTTAGATTATTAATTTGACAGTTGAAAGTTTGTATCTTGAGTCCGTTCAAAATACTATTAAGTTGGAAGAGATTGCGTTTTGAAACGCAATTTTACAGCAGCCTCTGGTATAATATCTCATTTGTGGTAAGCGGCAATTACTTTAACAGAAAGTTGCAATTGAAGGTTTCTCTGCGAACGGCGAAAGGAAGTGCATAGTCTGTGGTGAGATATAATAATAAATATGTGTATGCACTTAATATATAGAGCTGAAGAGTTTGCTTGTTTTCTTGAACGCGCTAATATCAGGAACTACTGGTCTGATTTATAAAGTTCTTTCAGTGTTAGATGGCCCATTTATCGAGGAGGACTATCATCATCATCATCATCATCATCATCATCATCATCATCATCATCATCATCATCATCATCATCATCATCATCATCATCTGTTTTACGTGCCTTCCGAAACACGGAGGAGGTCGGATATCAAATATAAACCAGTGCTAGAATGGGTCACCCATCTTTCACCCGGTCGCAACCAGAGCAACTTAACTTAGCGATCGACTCACATGCCGACCACTGATTAGGCCACGACCTCCTCTATTAAGTTTCGGTTTATTGACAAAATTTTAAAAACGAATACATTACTGTTATAAATTGAGTCCAATAGTGTAGGTAGGTCTTAGCGTTATGTTTTATTTTTAACCGACTTCCAAAAAAAGGAGATTATATGTTCGACGTGCTTAGTTTTTTTTATGTATGTTCACGAATTTCTCCGTCATTTGTGCACCGATTTTTCAAAATTGTTTTCAGTCAATAATCTTATAGACAAGTGTCTTCACAAACATCTCGAAAAATTGTTTCTCTGTAGAATATCATGAGCTTGAAAAGAAAAATTCTAGAAGCGGCTCGCATAACTAGTTCCTTACATGATATCTCTAACGTCTAGTTTCTTGAATTTTTGCCACGCGTTGTATTTGATAAAAAATATATGAGAAAAAATCTTCAATAAAGGAGTCTAAGACATTCCTCAAAGGCCGGTGACGCTTTTGCGACCCTTCTGGTATTGCAGATGTCCATGGACGGCCATAGATAAATACAATCATAGATAAACCATGGTCAATAGTCACTCAGGTGAACTGTCTGTCCATATTTTTTTTTATACAACTGAGAAAAGTTGTATTAAAAAAATATTAATATTTTTAATTATATTTGTTATATTGTTGTGTATACTCTATAGTTAATACATAAAGCTGAAGAGTCTGTTTGTTTGCTTGAATGCGCTAATCTCAGAAACTACTGGTCACATTTGAAAAATCTTTTCAGTGTTCAATAGCCCATTTATCGAGAAAAACTATAGGCTATCACGCTAAAATTGAAGTATAGTATATAGTCTTCTACATTTAAATATATACAGGAAGATATTACACGCGGACGTATGTTCCTAAGGTAGACAACTTAATGCCTGTGTTATAGGTAACAGCCGCCTGTTATACACAAATATTTTTTGGTTAACATTTTCTGGCTGATACTATCTATGCGCTGGCATTTGCTACTTAATCAAGCGTGATAAATGGGCCGCTATATAAATGTTAATATATGCAGTCTCACTATTAAAATGACGCCTCGTTTCGTAACATACCGCAAGATTGCGGAAATATGCGACTTATGGGAATTGTTTTAAATATGGGCGAATGAAAAAAGTGTTGTATTTTAGCTTATAAAAGAATTAAACTGTCAAAAGGTAGCGAATAAACTCAGAGAATAGTTACGTAGACCCATAGTGGTGATTACGTGGATTTCATACAAGGCGACTAGTAGCGTTCTAAAAAAAAACAATGTATTTTACAATTCTATTTTCTACTTCGTTACAGTAGTAAGTTCTGCCTTTTTTAAGAGACGACGATAGTACGCCACTTATAACTTACAATTATAATAAACTATACATGTGTTATTATGATCTCTGTTTTCATCACCCGGCAGCCAAAAAATACAGCGCCCAATTTATAACCTTGTCATTGATCTTTCAGTCTCCGAACCTTAGCTTTTGAAAATATTAAAAATCCTATGGCAAAAATAGGCATGGCGATGGCTTTTTATTCCAGATATAGCTGTAGAGAAATCTATTCGTTTCATTTTTTTTTTAATATTTTAATTACGTTTTGTTTGTAAGATATCAATACACAAACGGGTAAAAAATAAACATTATTAGAATTAGAAAACAGAAAATATATTTCTCGAAATAGGTACTTGGATACAATTTGTTCGAACCGCTATCTGTGCTTTCGTAGAAAACTTTCATCTGTGAAGTTTTAATTGAAAACTTACGTTATACCACTTCAGTTTGTTTCATTATTTATCTTCGAAACTATTGAATTAAACCCGTATTAATATATATAAGCTTTGTAAAAACTCGATAGAGCCTCAATAGTTCAGCCGTAGAAGGTGTGACTGACATCTGCAAGATAACGGGTGCATACCCTGTTATTATTGCACCTACTCCTCGCACAAGCTTTTAATTTAAGCTTAGTATGAGGGGAAACGAGAATATTAGATATACCTTAAATGTATTCGTAATATTATTTTTAAGACCAAAAAATATATTCACAAGTCTAATGAGCTTTCATGCCTTATTGTTTTTTTGAATAAAGAAAATGTGTGAATTGGAATTTGTATAGACAGGCAACTTTTACAAAAAAAATTCAGTCTGTAACATACACTCGGGTGTAATGAAATCGCACATGAGAGCATTTTTTGTAAAATGTTTTTTTTTTTCTATTAAATAAAAATATATATTTTTAAATATGACACTAATGATAATTAATTAAAAAAATGTTTTTAATACAATGATCTCTGATGTGCGATTTCTTTGCACCAGAGAGTAGTTATATCTGGAAAAAAGGGCAAAGGTAGAAATTATTATATGGTAAGAGAGGATATCTATACGATTTATTTATCTTAATAACCTATGCGACAAAAGAACATATTCGAAAGTTTCAGATTGGTTGTGTAAAGATTTATGGGCTAGACACGAGATAGCATCGATAAAACGAAAACATCCGAAAGGTCAATGCTCTCGCAAGTGTTAATTACTAAGCTGCATCGCAGAGTACCTCTCAAGGTTCATCAAATATTTGGACTAGAATTGTTTCTGTTACCAGCATCTAAAATGTGAACCGAGATTTGAAAAAATCTGAACTATCGCATACTAAATTTGTCTATTTTTACCTTAAAATATTATTAATTATTATTCGTAAGTAAAAAAAGTTAAATCTTTATAGTAATTGCGATTTATGTATCAACATATGAAAAACTATGCGATTATACAAAAAGCACATGTATTCACATTATAACACAACAGTCACTTCACTAAAACGGAACGGATTTGCAAATTAGTAAGGTTTAATTTTGGATTACGCAACGGGGTCAATGTTCGGGGGCCCCTACGTGACTTTAGTGCAGAATTTATATTTCCCAGCCGTCAGCATCTCGTGCCTTTTTACTTCGGTAAATACTATTAAATTTATAAACATGCGTGTAAGTTTTACACTTTAACATAAGGTAAACTTAAAACTATTTGCTCAATTACTGTAAATTAAAAAAAAAACTGGTATTTTTATATTAACGACATGATACATTTTATTTTCATATTGCGATGACGAAAACTCCGTGATGAAACTTGTTTATCTCTATGATTTTTACGACTTGTGTAATCAATCAAGTGGTAAAACAACTTAGTAAACCTTCCCACGAATCCATAGAAATCTTACCTATTAAGATTTGTTTCCACATGAAGGCTAAAATATCAACCATGGAAAACAACTCATGAACTGTAATCAATATTGGAGTATGTATGTATATAATCCACTAATCCACGTGATATTCCTGTTAAACTGTTACGTAATGCTAAACACAAACCTATCTAAAGTATCGGACTAAATCTTTATCACAAAAAACCCAGCCTCGATTAGTAGACCTAATCGAAGAAGTTATTATAGTTAAATTTTATGATTGTCTATGGTGCACTTCATAATGTATTGCTACATATTTTCCACAACTGATAATTTAACATCTTTTCAGGCAAATGCTTAACCACAAACCAATTTAACGTTTGTCTATAATATTCACGTGATAGTACATGTAATCGTTTCTTTCATGTAAGGCTTTCGCACTATTTCTGTTAAACTATTACATAATGCTAAACACACAGACCTGTCTAATTTTTTGGACTAAATTTTCATCACAAAACGACCCGGCCTGAGTTAGACTCCTGGCGAAAAAGTTTTGAAATTATTTTTTTAATTGTCATGTTACAAGGGGCAAACGAGCAGGCAGCTAACTGTCTACCGACGTCCATGGACATCAGCACAACCAGGAGGCGTTGCCGGCTTTTAATGACGAGTTTAGGCCACCGGGAAGTTTCACAAACCGAACGAAACGCGACAACAATACTATCACTCGACATGACAGCATCGCCGCCACTTCACGCCGATCTCATGTGAGAAAGAGGTACCAGGACGCGCCGGACCAATTCGCTTAAAGCGTGGCGCTACCTTTAATTAGAAAGACAGGACTTTTTATTTGAGGAAAAGAATTGGAGTAAAAGGATATAGGTAGATGGGGAGCGGGATACTACTGTCACTTACGGTATAGGGGGAGTCACAATACCAGCTTGGGTGCTCCGGAGTACCCGTAGTGGATCTGACCAGCTATAGGATAGACAAAGGAACATCCATTCCCTGGGAAGAATTGAATGTCTATGATGTGCTTCTTCTTTCTTATTTTATATTATAGTCTTGCTGCATGTTTTCCACAACTACTAATTAACACCTTTTCAGGTAAAGGCTTACGCTTGCCACAAACCAATTTAATGTTTGTCAATAAAATTATTACTTCAGCCTTCATAAAAATACCTGTCGACCTTATTTCAATACAAATATAGAGCACGGCCTCAGCGTTCTACCTGTGTCTTATATGAGTGATCATAAAATATAATATTTCATACATAGACTACTTTTCTATGGAATCTCAAATGCTTTGCTAAATTTTAAATAAACCCTTTGTTATTCATTGTAACATCTACGCCAGTGATAGTCTAGCGAAAGTTTTGTCTAAAGTACAGAATACAAGGTCATATGCATATAGTAAAAAAAAATTTTTGGACATTACAAACAGACGCTTAAATTTTGTTTATTAGTATGGAAAATTTATTCAAAGGACTTGCTTTCATCAACACATCGATTCAAGCTTTATATTCAACGCAGGTTTAAAAATCAATAGCACCGGTTGGAGCTACAGAAATTATATTCAGGGACTCGGTCAGTTTTCGTTGTCAAATCGAGTTCATTCAAAACGAAAACGCTCTGAATTTCAAACGTCCATCAGGTTTATAGATGTTCTATGTAAATATATGAGAGTAGTCCGGTGCTTTGAGTAATACCAAAACGTGCTAACATAGGCGTATTGCAGACATTTTTTTTTATAATAATAAGTCTATTAAGTGAACATTTTTTTTTGTTTTCATTCTCTTTTTTAAAGAGTCTTTATTACTCTGTGAGTTCTAATGAGGACTGAAAAACAGGTATTAGCTCTCTTGACTCTCTTGTTTCTTCTATCTTGGCTGTATATAAAAATCCTATGTATAATACTAGCTGTGCCCGCGACCTTCTTTCAGTCTTATTTCTTCTAAAATTAGGTAAAAAAAAAGATTCAATTTTAGCGTGATGATACATATCCTAAAGCCTTCCTCGATAAATGGGTTATTTATCACTGAAAGAATTTTTTAAATCCGACCAGTAGTTCTTGAGATTAGTGCTTTCAAATAAACTCTTCAGCTTTATATATTTATATTTATATATATATATATACCCCTATCTAATGCGCTAATGCGTAGATGACAGTAAAGCTTTCGACTTATGTGGAATGTTACATGCTTATTATAATAGTGTCATAATAAAGTTAAATTGTTTTCATTCTTTTTTAAATTCTTTAAAACCCTTATAAAAATAAAGTCTTATTATTAGCATGGTAAAAATATCGGTGTTGTATTGGTCCTACAAATTAATTTTTTTTAAAAATTGTGTTTCTTGCGCAAGTTGTGATAGTCGGAGATAAACGATACAAATTATTATTTTAATGTTATAGGTATGGTATTTTTTAACGTGCATTCTTGACGTTACAAACTTTGTTTACATATTTGTATAAATTAATAAACCTGACAAGAGCTAATCAGAGTCGCGCACTAGGGTTCCGTACTATCACGTAATACTTAAACAGGCTATTTTGAGATTTAATTTGATTTGACAATGTCACTGAATTTCTTTATTTCACAAATTCGCGGTTTTCGGATTTTTACATGTACTTGTACTTCGTGATTAGCTTTTTGCCAAATTTCATTATAGAATCATGAAACTTCAACTGGAAAAAACCCTATAGGCTTTGGTTACCGTTGCTAATGAATGGGAAATGGGACATAAATAGCCATATCTTTCGATTGCATACACTTGGAAGGTTGATTATTTCACAACTTTTTAGAAATATATAATTACATACATATGGATAATACACCCAGACTCGAGGCGGGAATCGAACCCACGACCCCCGGGAGCAGAAGGCAGGGACACTGCCCACTGCGCCAACGGGCCAGTAAATGAAACTATTCTGTTATTTTTGGAGGATGTGTTGTTCCTGTTGTAGATACAAATTTTGTAGATGTTATCGCTTTCGTTATTTATGATGAAGAGAAGGAAAGTTCCGGATTGTCACGTGACATACGTGTATACTAAACAGATTAGTTAATATATTATGTGAAGTGTTGAACACAATCTGCATCTTACATATGTATAATACAGAGCCAATGAATCGTCATTGATCAAAAAAACAAACACGATGGAAAAAAAACTGTGCCATGAGGTCAAGTAAAAAATAATAAAAGGTGAAAAAAAGGGGAAATGGAATCATATTTTTAGTGTGAAAATTAGTGAAAGTTTTAAAATGTACATAAAAAATAGCTGTCAAATACTCCTCGGATATAACATACCCAGCCTCCTTCACGCCGGGTTGAAAGCTCTCTCACAGCTTTTATTGTGGAACGAAAGGCACCGCGCAAACATCACAGATTGACACCGGATCTAGATAAACGCATATTGAGTTCTATTTTGGCGAAATTCTATCAACGGAGCGTTATCGCTCCTTTGGCTGCCCATCCATTGTATCAAATTATACTTTAAATTTTCTTTTATAATCTTCCTTATCGTTACAAAAACGTTCGGGGAAATTGAGTTTCGTTATCTCACTTTTTTCACAGCAAAATTTAAATGTAAAATAATAATATATGAAGAACTAAATTATTTTGTGCGAACAACGTGTATGCTAACATATATACAAATAAATATATACAGGACTATATGACACATGGACGTCTTGTTCCTAAGGTAGACAACTTAATGCCTGTGTAATAGGTAAAAGCCGCCTATTATACACAATTTTTTTTTTTGGAAATATATAATTACTTACATATGGATAATACACCCAGACTCGAGGTGGGAATCGAACCCACGACTCCCGAAGCAGAAGGCAGGGTCACTGCCAAATATTAGTAAAATAAAAACATTGGAAATAGAAATATTACAAACAGACATTGTAAACTAAATTAGTAAATAGAAACGGGTACTCTTAAACGACTACCGACGCCCATGGACAACTGCAAGAACAGGGGGATCGCAGATGCGTTGCCGGCCTTTGAGAAATACTCTATAAATTAGTGAATTTTATGCATAATTTAGTTGTTACTAAAGGCAAATTAAATAAAGGAATATAACGTCGAAATCTTCGAGGACAATTTATGGTTATTGTTTAAATTGTATAATATAAAAACACGCTAAAAAAACTCATTATTTTAAAAAAAGAAGTCAATCGATTGTCAGAAAAAAAAACATACCAATAAATCGCTTCAAAAATGAAAAACTTACATATTTTTATAAAATCATCTATAGTTGTTGAATGGAAAACAATATAAAGTATACAATTATACAGTTATATTACTTAAAAGATGAGACGTTTCAATTATAAGTTACAAAAAGTCATTCTTGTTGTAATGGTTCAAATCTTTACAATATTTGGCAGAATACCAAGCAGTTTTACGTCGCTATTCTTCTCAGACCACCTGCTTAGAAGGTCCTTTGTTTTCAACAACGACCCTCGATAAACAAGTGCTTAGAATAGTCAATAGATCCAAGTACTGAATTTAACGTGCCTCTTCAAAATTAAAGTGAACCGTCAAATAGAGACTGATTTTTATATTTAAATAACGACCTTTTCAGACTGCAGATATTTAAATAAATAAATATATCGATACCTACCACGTAAGTTGTGGTAACTCCAAATTCTCTTAGCACTATATATCGACCTCTCACGTAAATTGTTGTAACCCCAAATTCCCAGCTCTACAGTAGAGCGTTACAAACAACTAAGTTGTAATATGACAGTCACTTTTTAATATATTATTGTATACAATAATGCAATCGTCAATATTGAATATATAATTTTATACACAAATGTGTTATATAATGACGATTTTATTTCAATTTACATGTTTGTAACGGTTTACTGTAAAGTTGAGAATTTCGGGTTACAGCAATTCGAGTGGGAGGAGAGCTTCCGCTGCGTGCGCTGCGTAAACAGTTAAAGTTTCGCAAAAACCATGTATGACGGAATTGTTGCCCTTCAACGCCAACGGGCCAGTCACCTAGTACAATTATTTTCTAAAATTAAAGTATTATTCCTTGTATAACCAGCTATCTATCAGTGACAGTCCCATCCAAATCAGTCCAGCCGTTACAGAGAATACCTTGAATAAATAGACAGACAGATAGGCAAATAAACAAAAATGTATTAACTGTCGTATTTGCTATATATTCCTATCGTTTATATGCAATTAGTAACAAAACATAATTTCGACGTTACAAAGATACCCTTCAATTTTATTGGCTTATGGACAATGGCAACAGAATACTTGTAGAGATATTTTCTTCTTCAGTTCTTCTGTCATATATTTATCTTCTTGAAGGTCATATAGGTTTAGAAATAATATGCTAAAACAGAAGCGTATTCCCACACAGAAAATTTTTTGCCCAATAATGGGATTCCAACAAACTGGTATCTACCTACTATGTATCTACCTAAAAAACTATATTTGTAGAGTTTTTTTACCCTTTCTCTGCAAATCTCCTTTGATGTATTTCATACGGGAGTTTCGTATAAAGCCCGCCCGCATCGCATAGGCTTCAAACTGCCTAACCTAGATTTTTGCAAAATAAACTTTAATCGCTGCCAAAATGTATAAAATCTCGCCGTTCTTTCAGTGGCTTTTATTTGTATGCAAATGGAAAAACCGGATTTTCTGTAAGAATTTGTTTTAGTTTTCTGCGATGTAATAGCTCGTTTAATGATTTAATAAATTCATTAAAATAGCAGGGATTCTATGCTGTATTTAAAGTCAAAAATGTTTTATTCATATAGATTTTACAGTACTTATGAAAGTCATGTGTATAATGCCGAAACCAGACATAGCTCAAAGTGTTTGTACATTTTTGTCCTTGAAGTCTACAAAGTTCTACAAAACTTTGCCCAGCTACACAGTCCCCGGCCACATTATATGGTCATTGAAATGATCATTCGAATGAACCTATGTTTGGCTCTGGCATAATTATTAATAGAAAGTGTGACAATCTGTGACAAGTAGGGGAGAGGAGCTTAAAAATCGTGTGACGTAATTTATGGATGACCTCTAGTATCATTTCTTTCCTTTGGATATGTATCTAATGTATGAAAGACGACATACATATGTGAAGTAGGTAATCCATGTCTAAATCCGCGCCCACTGTAATCCAGCACACTGTGCAAAAATTTCGACAAATCTTCACTTAATGCGCGTACATAACGCATGATTAGAAAAGAAACAATTTAATTTATAATACTAAATTCCACGCACATGTAATACAAACATATTTCATACCCTGTAGTTCAAATAGATGCTTTGATTTATAAAATGAAATTGCATTTAAGACAGGAAAATCGATGGCTGGAGACGAGATAAAAGTCCGCGGCGATGAGGTATGCGCACGAACATTTATTTACGTTTTAATTTAACACTAATTAATTCGGCTAATATGCGAACTTTTGCAGTGGTCCATTGAAAAAGATAAGGAGTCCACTCCGAGGAAGGAGACGAAAGGTAACCAGGCCGGAACTTCGTGTGTGTGTGACGCAAGCACATGTAAGCAATTACTCTTTATTGAATGCATAATTATAATTTTTATTTAATTAGTGCGATCTCGTTTGATACACATTCATTACTATTGAATGATCATTTCAATGATGACGTAGTGTGGCCGGGGACAGCGTTATTGAGCAAAGTTTTGTAGAACTTTGTAGTCTTCAAGGACAAAAATGTATATCCACTGTGAGCTATGTCTGGCGCCGGCATTATTATACTTTATTGCCTATAAGATTATTTTCTATAATATTCAGTATAGTTTACAAAAATATTCAATTCCCTATTTGATTTTGCATCTACTTCTAAAAAGCTTTATGTATTAAGCGTTTATATAATATAGCATTATACAATATGTCATCTCAGGAGTGAACTTGATTACTCGGTACTAAAAAGGTTCACAGTAATAAAAATATTAAGGCATAATATATTGTGACGGAACGAGCCGTGGCCAACTGTCAAATTAAAAAAGTTTTTTAGGCGGGAATAGTTAAACGTCAGAACCCTAAAATGTTACGCAGAAAAAGTTAACATTTTCAGCTTTCAGCAGTCTCTAATATCTCTAATCTAACATCTAATATATTTAAAGACAAATACATCTCATCATACAGTAAAAAAGTTTGTACGACCGTCACCTAGTTAATGAAGTGATAAATTAAAAAAAAATGGTTATTCATTTCAAATTAACAGTCAAAATGGTGGATATTTAGTAAAGCAATAACAAATTAGCCAAACACCAATTAATACCTAATTTAATACCAACGTTCCCAGTACTGCCCACTAGTCTTGCTGTCTATAACTTTGCACGTGAGTCGCTGCAAATAAAAATATAACTATTTTATGGTGAAACGGTATAAATACAGATTTTTGTTACACATGTAAATTATGTAATAGTTCCTGGTCGGATAACGCGACCTAAAAGACCGCGAATACGCAACGCGAATGAATTTAGAGCGTACAATCGAATATGTTGATACTAAAGGTGGATTTAGACTAAACGAACTTTCTCGATCTTTTAGTGTAAACGATAGCTAGTTCTTAGCGTTTAAACCAGAAAATTATCAAAAAACTAGAATAAGAATTTTAGAATCATTGTGAACAATAAAAGATTACTCTACGTCTAGACGTAGGCTAGAACCTGGGTTTGTTTCAACGTCTCTTATTGGACCGCAATATAACATAGAGTAACGTCATACGAACTGCTGGGTGTTTTAGCTATCATGGCGGATTGTTGTATTTTGTAATTTCTTTTTTTGTGAATCAATCCCTAAAAAAATCCCTATTAATCTCGCTCCCAATATAAAAATAAATACGTTTGTTAAGCTTTATGCATCTTATTTTATCAGATAAACAAATAATTTAAATGGTTTTTGATTACTGTCGTCATGCCTATTATGATAACTATGAATTCTGCTGACGAAAATCTGAGTGCAAAACCTTTTTAAAAGTATAAAGCTAAAACTTCTCAATATTCAACACTATATTGACTTGACTGGCCCGTTGGCGCAGTGGGCAGTGACCCTGCCTTCTGCTCCGGGGTCGTGGGTTCGATTCCCGCCTCGAGCTCGCACGATTGAATTTATTTCCCAGATTCGAATCTGGCCGAGATTATTGCAATGAATTTCAAACGGAAACTTTGTTTATATAATAATTCATATTATAGAGAAAATATATCGTTGCAAAGAATATTTTTTAATGAATAATTGCCTATTTCTTTCTTAGGTGTGTTTCACAACATGTTTTTTTTTAAATTTAGCTGTTATCCGCGAATTCGTCCGCATAAACTTGCGATAGCCTTTAGCCGTCCATAATAAAGCTCTATCGAAAGATGCGTTCTCCGCGTGTGTCTGTAACTATAAACTATCTCCTTGTCAAACTTTGTCTTTGTACGCTCCGCAGCATTCGAAATTTCGTAATACTTTATATGATAAATACTTTTTAGTATGGATACACTATGTTTTCGTTAATTTTTTTTCTTGTGAGTTGCCATTGCAGTAGCGCTACGAAATCGGGATTTGAACTAAGCACCTTACGGTTTGCACACCAGTTCGTTTTTGTACCACTGAGCTATCGTTACTTCTTAATATTCTCGTTTGCTAAGCCCATCTTTTTCACATTTCATATCTAATTCAGATATTATTTATTCAGCTTTACGTAAATCAGACAGTCCAACCGATTATTTAGCTTCCTTCAAAACAAAAATCATAATATTGTATTCTAGCCATATTAACTTTGTCTTAAGTAAAGAATAAAAGTGTATTTTATGGAATTTTAAATTAAAATTAAGTTTGCTGAATTTTATTCTTATCCTATTTTGTTATATTAGTAATCGAGGAAGAAGACGTTTAATGTCACGAAGTGGCGATAGGTCCTCAGAGTCACCGAAATATGTATGTAAAAAGTATCAGTCGTAAATGTACTTCGTAGTCCTTTTTTCTATAATAATTTTCATTACATTACAGAAAAGATTCTATATTTATCTACTAATTGAAAAAAGAATACGCCAAAAAATAATTACTTTTGCTCTGTATAGTTCTTTTAAAAACCTCTTTATGCACGAAAAATGCTTCATAACATTACGTTTCCATCATTTATAAATTTTCGATGGTTTCGGTTGCATGTTTATAAGATCGGCGTGAAGTGGCGGCAATGCTGTCACGTTAAGTGATGGTATTGTTGTCGCGTTTCGTTCGGTTTGTGAGAGTTCCCGGCGGTCTTAACACCTCTTTAAATGCCGGCAACGCATCTTTTAGCGGTGACCATGGGAGTCGGTAATCACTTAGGTAAACCACTTGCCCGTGTGTAATAAAAAAGAATTGTAAAGTATATTTCAAAACGTTTTTAAAACCCGTTTACTATTTCAAACAAATATTTTAATATCTTAGAACAATATAATGTGTGTTTTCACCGCTTTGTGCTCTACGAGAAAAGAATTTATATAAGTGACTACCTTCCTTGGATTTCACAAGGAAAACGTAATTAAACGAAACAGGACTATGCCTTAAAAGTATTCGAGTCGCCGGACGTAATGAAAAAAGTTGTTTTAAGATTACTCGTCCACTTTCCGAGATACGCGAAAGTAAAGGTGTACCTACATTTATTGATTAAAAAAGCATTATCCTGCGCATATATAATTGAACAACCAGAAAGCTAGAGGATGCAATAACGGCTCTTAAAACATGAGTACTTATGCCCTTTTCTTTAAAATCCCTATTACTAATTAGTACTAAATATCGTCGGATTCTTTGTACAATGACATTAGGATGTATGTAGGTATATTTGACAATTAATATACAAACGGTCGTCATGACTACGATTTGACACGATCTTATAGCAAAACGTGTACATGTGTGTGTAAATCGTTTAGCATTGGTGTGCGTGAGGTTTTATTAAATAATTTAATAATTTAGTATATTTATAATGTATATTTTATTATAATATTAGCAGTTGCACACCATCCTCCATATAGACTATAATTGTGCCAAATGTCATACTCCTCCGTCCGCGCAACTTTCGTAAAATGGTACCGAAAGTTTTCGTTTCTCGTATTTATATTGAGATGAGATTGTCCTCCATAGAGTCGGCAGGACGAGCAAAATAACGCACACTTTTAAAAATCACAAGTGATACAACCGTTATCAATTCTGTAGTTTATAAAAATGGCTAAGATCTAAGGCATAATGCGCCAGACTACCGCCGCCCATTGACATCTGTACAATCAGAAGGCTCGCAGATGCTTTGCCGGTCTTTAAATAGGGGTTTAGGCCACCGGGAACTCTGACAAATCAAACGAAACGCGACAACAATAATATCACTTGAAGTGATAGCATTGCCTCCATTTCACGCCGATCTTATGTGAAAAAGAGGTACTGGTGTGCGGATGCACCGGCCCAATTCGGCTGCAGACCAAATGGACTGCATGGGGGGCGTTCCCTCTAAGGAGATAAATAGATTGGACTAAAGGAACAAGGGATGGAATAAAAAGTTATAAAGGTAGATGGAAAGGAAAAAAGGATGCGAACAATACTGTCACGGACGATATAGGGGGAGAGACAATAGCAGCTAGGGTAGTCCGGGGTAGTGTACCCGTAAAGGATCTAACCTGTTTTTGAACAGGTAAAGAGGAAGATCCATCCCCTGGACAAAAATTGGAAAGTTAAAAGTCAACAGATGATAATATATGCGTAGACCGTAAGTTTATTATAGAAAGAAAGATACAAACAGTGTTTATTGAAACATTGTGAAAAGGTAAACAACACTACAAATACATAATACAATAATAACTTAAACGAAACACGAGACAAAATTTTTAGTAATAATAAAATATGCAACGAAAAGAAAATAATTTAGAACGATTAAGCAAGGCCGCTCACATCAGTTGAGACTTTAAATGCGCTCAGTACTTATAAGGCCTTAATAGGGCAGAAACAGTATGAAGAGAGGGATATGTCAATATCATGTAATCATTCCTACCATTCATGTCTATTCCAAGTACAGACTAAATTTTTATTTGTATATCGATTCACTTGTTTTATCTCGACTTCCTTATTGATTTATTTTCTTTGAACAAGAATAAGGAACAAGAAAAACTTTATTAAGTACCAAAGCACTGCATATGTATAGGACACTGTACACACACATGTAAAATAATGAAATTCCACACTTTTAGAATGAACATCCACACTTATAATTTATTACCGAACATTCAAGATGTTATGCAGTGCAATATACCTAAAAGGAAACCTACTCAGTGATACATTAAGAAAAATAAAAAAAGGAAGTCGAACCGTATACTCAGTGGTGTTCTCGCAATATAGCAGGGAGGGGTAAAGGGGGTGACCATATCAGTTGACTCACGTGCCACAGCGCCCATACCAAATGTAAGGGCACTCTGTTGATATCACATCAACTGAACTGGTCGGGTAGATACACAAACGCGAGAAAATACATTCGCAAAGCGGAAACTCAGTATGCAGTTGCCTAAATATATAACTACCTGCATAGCGAGTGAGTATAGTACCATATACCCGGTGGTTACCTGAGTATACACGGACTCCCCGTAATGACTAATTAGCGTGCGTCTTATATAGCTAATGATTGTATAAATATCGTTAGCGCGAGTTAGGACGGTAAACAAATTTTTGTTTTTAATTTTCATTTTTAGCTGTTTGAGATAAAAGCAATATTGTGTATAATATTTACGTTAATTAGAGATATTTTAGGCAATTAGTATAATTATGATTTTATTGAAAATTATTAATATGTTTTGTTCGGAATTTGTACGATTTTGTGAAGTAAATACCAAAAGTCTTTAATTATAAACTAGTGTCATGAAGATACGACTAATTAATTTATTTTTTAAATACATACTTCAGATATTTAAAAATATCGTAAGAGCATGTTTTAATAATATTTTTGAAAGTACTTTCGAGCTGATGAATTTATTATCTGTTTAAAATTTTGACTGAATATTATAATATTATACTGATAAGAGATGGATAATAAATATTTTGTCAGATTCTGCCCATCCACATTATATTTTTGTGTATTTTATCCTAATCATTTGAGTAGTGTTGTAAATGCAAAAATGTTGATAGGTTAACATGCAGAAATTGTAATTTGTAAGAAGAAAATTTATCATTATTAAATTAAATGAAATCTTTATTAACATTCTTACAGCATGGGTGTTACAGTTTTGATGTGTAATTAATATAATATTTAAATTAAATAAAGGAGGAGGAGGTCGTGGCCTAATCGGTGGTCGGCATTTGAGTCGATCGCTAAGTTAAGTTGCTCTGGCTGCGACCGGGTGGCCTATGAGAGAGTAGTTAATGTAGTTGCGTTGTGGGCTGCGACGATATAGTGTTTGCCGACGAAACGCTAAGAAGACTTGAATGAGACTAACATGAAATAAACTGTACCAACACATACACTATATGAAATATATATATGAGAGACGAAATAAACGATATTAATAAAGCCGTTACAAGTTCAGTCATGTTTGGTTTCTTATTGATCTTAAAGTACATCCTATAAAATAGTAAAGGAACTCACTTTTTTGTATGATGAAAATTTAATGCCGCGATTGTGCTTGATGCACTCTTCAATGTCCACTATCGAACGCAATAAATGTTCGTCAACCTTTTCTTCCTCCTCTGATGACGACGACGTGTCGGTCTCTCCTGTGATGATTTTATTTTCATGTAACGGATTTCGTGCCCGTTTTTTATGTTCGGCGTATCTTTTAGACCAAAGTTCGTCTAAATTATTAAACAATTCGTCCCGCTCTTCTACATAAAACAAAAAAAAAAAAAAACCTTGTAAATAAAAAAGCAACTTGTTACACATACCAAAAAAAATTCATTTTAAGCAGTTAATTGCTAACACAACTTGCTTTCGTCAACGGAAAATAAAGGGGAACACCTGCTTTTGTACCGAAATCTATAACATTGTGTAAAACATTGAACAAAATAACATTGGACCCATTAAGCATACAATTATATTTTTGCTCCCATTCTACTGGAGATTTCATTTCTTTTGAAACTGCGTCAGGTGCCAGAGTTGCCACAGACTGTTTTCTATAAAAGGGGCATTAGTAGTAACACAATTATACCTTGTGTGAGTATATCATATGGTAAAAGATATTTTACGTAGATCTGATCCAGTTTCTTATCGGGATTGTTAAGCTTTGAAAAATTCATCTCTTCTGCTACCTTGCTCCATTTCTTTCTATGGGCAACTTCCTTGAAACCCCCGTGTTTTTGTACAATACTGAACATTTTTGGCAGATTTACTTCTAGGCCATTAATCTGAAATACAATGGCGAATAATATAAGTAAGTGAGCGCAGGTGACCCACTTCATAATGCAGTAGATAGCTATATTAAATAGTATTAATAAAATAAATAAATCTCTAAATTAATTAATAGTTTGGACAAAGATTTTAATATCAATACAAGCTAACATCATAAAATAATGTCATTACTCCTGATGAAATCTGTACGATACAGAAAAACAAACATAAATAATAATCAATGAAACAAGACTTCTTTTCAATAGTCGAACGCTGTATTTACCGCAACCTAGAACTCTGTTCCTATCTTGTACAATAAAATTTAAAAAAAAGAATTGTAAAGTATGCGCGATCAAATTAACAGTTCACTGTAAACAATATAAGGTCCGTAAAATGGAAAAAACTGCACGTCCAAAAAAGTCGAACACCGCTAGTCGCTAAAGAGCGGGACGGCGCTACTCGGAGGGAGCGGGATGGTGTGTCGCGAAAGTGAGAGGAAGCGAGCACGGTGCGGCAACGTCGCGCGGTTACGTTACTGGCGTAGCGGGGTAAACAATCGGCGGTGACGGCGGCCGGCGTGCGCGCGCGCCCCCGGCATTGCACTTCTGGCGCCGATGCATTTTTGTTTTATGACGTCGCATTTCTACGGGGGTGTGAATTTCAACAATTTTTCAACGGGAAATTTTCTTGCAATTAAATCCCTTATCATCAAAAAACCATTTAACAGTTTATCTTTGCTTTAGTTAGTAGTTATACAATTTAGGTTGCACATTAATGAATCAGCCAGGATCAGGACTGTAACCTTAAACATTTTTACTTAAATTAATATATAATTTATATTAGTTTGAAAAGGGAAGAGGAGAAAGAAACTAGATATGTAAAATAAGTCCGAAATCTACTTGTTCTGCATGTTTACATCACGAATTGTGCATGTAATCGGCGATAACTGGTTTACTAGAAGGCGTACGTACGCTCGGGCCCTTCACTTCTCTAGTACATGGTTGGTGGTGACGTCACTGCAATCAAAGTACTCTGTTTCTTTGCAGAGACGTGATGGAATCGGTTTGATTTGAAACATTTTAAAGTAACGTGACAATTTACTTTTATCGAGCAATATAGAAACGGTACAAATTGCCGACTACAGTATTAAACAAAACGATGACAATACAAATATTAAAAACCACACGAATAACATCTATTAGGTATTATTAGTGTTAATGTTATAACTAACAATGTATAAGCATCATTTCAATATTATTAAAACCAGTTCACAAAGTTTCTGGTGAACGCAATAACTAATCTTTGATTTGCATATGTTATTAAAAATTTATATAGATTTAAGCTGTGGATTGAAGATATTGTGATTGAAATTGTAGATGACATTAGCCCAGAAAAGAGGAATATAGATCAAGAAGAGGGAGGCCTTTGCCCAGCAATGGAATACAATAGGCTAATGAAAAAAACCCTGAATTCTACAATTATACTACCAGAGAGCTCGTAATGCCTTGGTTTAAGCCCGAACTATATTCCTCGGAACACTTTCCGTGATACGTGCGGTCTGGTATAATAATATTTCACCTTCTTTTAAAAATAGGTTTGAGGTGTTATTCTATTCGGAATGGCATGTAGACAGTTTTGAAAAAAAAATGTATATGCGCTGGCATAATTTACAAAGTTATAAACATTTCATTGAAAACAAATAAGGGTTTGTTTTTTGCTTATATCTCAAGATTACTGAAAGTATTTCAAATTTGAAAAAAAGTTTCAAAAGGAGGAGGAAATTTTCTAAAAAAAAAAAGTTCCACCTCTCGAATCTGTCATCATTTATGATGATAATGTAATACTGAAAATAGGCCTCCGCGCGTTAATTGCTGTATGGCGGTATTATAAACGACTCAGTTACATAAAGTAATCCTGTTGGATCTCCAAGCAAAGCCAATGGATCCTGCTGGTGCGTTTAAGCGATGGACTGGCATAAAGAACCCTCCTATCGGCCGACATAATCGCTTTGTTGAAGGCGACAAGTAGAGACTTGCAAGAGAAAAGAGAAGGAAGATCGCAAAACTGAACGTTGTTCGATATTTCGACTCCCAGGATTTTAGTTACTGTCTGAGGCAACTAAGAAAACGTTTTTTGGACTTTGGACTTTTTAGTAATGTTATGATCACGTTGGTGTCGTGGCGACCCTGGTGCGAGCGCTTCGCACTTCTACGTGCTATCCATAGTAACGGCGTTCACGGAAGCAGTCGTATAGAGTTCGTGTCACGCACCGTGTTACCGAGCCACGATACAGTAAAGATGCTAGTTGTGATTGTAGGTGGTTGAGCAATGTTTATTTATTTTTAGCTATAGTAGATCTTGTAGCACAAGTACAGGAAAATATCCGAAACCTACATTAGTGAATAATTGTCCATGGGCGTCGGTAGTCATTTAAGAGTACCGTCTGTACGTTTGTCCCTAGTTATATATTAAAAAAAGTGAAAAAAAAATAATTTGTGACTGACAAATTAAAGAAAGTTTTATTAAAACTATAAATCTTAAATTAAACTGGTAAACGATTACGTGATGGTACGGAATCCTTAATGAGCAAGTCTAACTCGCACTTGCCCGATTTTTTTTACCTTAATATGATCTTAGTCTCGAGCATGCGAATCAATTATTAATTTAATTTTAATGATATACCAAAGTTATAATACATACAGGATTTTTTCAACAGAACTGGTAACTGAACTAGTTAAGATGATGTGTACGAAACAGGCCCAAACAAGATGGAAAGTTGTAAGTGTTTGAAGAGTATAACATTAATAGTCTCTTGGGAACTGATGTTAAAGACAGGGCGAAATGGAGAGAGAAAATTGGGAAAGCTGACCCCACCAACATGTGGGATTCGTAGCCAAGGAAAAATAAAGAGAGACATGTACGAAGCTCGTCATTCTTGTAATGCCGGAGCCAGACATAGCTTCATTTTAATGATCATTTCAATGACAAAAATGTACTAACACTTTGAGCTACGTCTGGCTCCAGCATAATACACATGGCAAAAATAAAGAGTCCTTAAAAAGTATACTTTTCCAAGTATTAACTAATACTGATGCACGTGATTTCTTGCAATTATCAGATCAATTTCAAATGAATTGATAATAGCTACGTGACAATCAATTTAATTATAATAT
>JANCMC010004801.1:7133063-7192783 GCA_024363005.1 Charaxes varanes
CGTGATTTCTTGCAATTATCAGATCAATTTCAAATGAATTGATAATAGCTACGTGACAATCAATTTAATTATAATATCATTAATAGAAATACTTTAAGATATAAGTTTATATAATAATATTCTAGTTATCTGTACCTTTTAGATTTATTTAACGGTCGGTCGAGTACCTTAGGTATTTCAATCCGTCTTCTGAAGGCCTAGCACGAACTTTTTAAGCCGAAATAAGTCGACCATCCCACCAAGGTCTCTTTCCTACCTAGCGTTATCCCGGTCTAATACCAGGCTCTGCGCAGATTGGCGAAAATGAGGCTGTGGGCGAGTTAATAGGACCGACTGCCATCTGACGTCGTCCCCGGAACCCCCACAATTTTACGACTAATATCACTCAGTGATATTAATCGGGATTCACTGTTTTATGTGCTTTCCTTCACGAACACGGATGAGATCGGATATTTGAAAACCAGTTTTTGAATGGGTCACCTATCGATCACCCGGTTTCGGTAAGAGCTGTTTAACCTAGCGAACTACTCAATAGCCGGCTACTCAGCTACTACCTCAGGGATACATACCAAGATATAAATGGATAAATGTATTAATGCAAGCAAAGCCGTCGGCACATAGTTAATGTATAAGAGATAGAATGTTATTACGTGTTTAGCGATATGCTAGATCAGCGATCGAGATAAACCGCGTACGTATGGGATGCTGTGTTGCAATTAGTATATTGTTTATGACCAATCTTATAATCTGATCCAACGCAGCTTTTGTTATGGGCGTTAAAGATTAAAGCTGTATAAAGCAATAAATAACCAGTTATAAAACAGCCAATGAGTTATGAAAGTTTATTAATGAATGTGTCTAAATACCTCATAAAGATTAATTGGCTTTTAATTTAAAAAAAAAAACATAATTATGGAATTTCAACGTTTGACTGTCCTGGGTTATATTGTCGCAAGCCACTCTAAACACGAGATTTATGTTTAGGTACGGAATAATATGCGTATATAAATTATTGTCAGTATTAGGGATTTAGGATAGGTGATTCTTGGATGACTCTGACTGTTTGGTTGGTGGTGTGTTTGGGTGGTGCAGCGCCCCTGTAAATGGAGCACCTTCTATTGTGTCCTTCCTATCCTGCCAATTGTGCGCTGGAGGACCTAATGCGAGATAATCGACACGAGAAGAAGAAGTATTAGAGACAAATTTGATGTGCTTGAGGCTTTATTTTAATAATTTAATTAAAGCGTATTTTATAAAGAATATTAGTATTCGCACACCATTCTCTATATATAAACAACAATAATGCCAAATTTCATACTCCTCCGTTCGCGAAAGGACGATAGAGGGATTTTAAAAACGACTTTGTAAAATTTAGTTACTTCGCAAATAAATCAAAATTTTAGCGGTTTATAATTAGATGTAGCGCCACGCCAAAAGTCCTATTGGTCTGCAGGCGAATTGAACCCATGCGTCCTTTCGTACCTCTTTCTCACATAAGATCGGCGTAAAGTGGCGGCAAGCATTGCTGTTGCGATTCTTTTGTGAGTTCCAGTAGTCCAAACACCTCTTTTAAGGGCCGGCAACGCATTTGGGAGCCTTTTGGTGATGCGATGTCTATGGACGCCGTTAGTCGTTTAGGTGCTTCGCTTGTAATATATATAAAAAAAATTAATGACTGCCCAAATGTGCAGCCTATACCACAATGATAGTGTAGAGTAATATACCAAGTATGGCTTTATGATACATATACATTTTTTTTAAAGAATATTAGGAATACTTTTTAGGTATGTCTAATATTCCCTTTTTCCCCTCCTACTAAGCTTAAATTATGGGGGAGTATGAAATTAAGCACACTTATAGTTTATACAAAGAATGATGTGCGAATGCTAATACTTTTTTATAATAAACAATATTAATAAATTAAATAATTAAAATATGTTAAAGCGTAATTGTAATAACCTATTATCTTATATTAATTGTCAAATTTTATTTTTATGTGAACAATATATGTTGAGCAAATAATAAAAAATGTTTGTGGCCGCATTTCAAGCAGCAGGCGATCTCTACTATATCTTATTACAGGAAGAAAAAGAAAGAGCGGAGAAAATACTAAAGCAAGCTGCTAGGAAAACGAAAGAAATTAAGGCTATAACGTAAGTCTATTACTGTTATGTATATGATTCTTCTTCATTCTTGGTGTAAATCACAAAATTATTCTTCTACCTAGCTTTACAGGCGTTATCCTGGTCTAGTACCAAGATCCGCTTAGATTGCAGAGTATGAGGTGTGGGGCCCGTTAAGATGACAAGACTGCTATCTGACTTCCCCACGATCTCACGACTAATATCACTCAGTGACATGAATCGGGAACCATTGTTTAAAGTGCATTCAGAAACACGGAGGAGGTCGGATATTTGAAAACCAATATTAGAGTTAATCACCCGTCTATCATCCGGCCGCAGTAAGAGCTACTTAACCTAGTGATCGACTCCAGTGCCGGCCACTGATTAAGCTAAGACCTCGAAACTTAGAAGACCTTGACAAAAAGAATGTAGTGGTTTATTTGATGTTCTTAAATACTTACAAATTAGATTGAAATCATTAGAACATTATATATGTATATTATATAAATAATTTTCAGTGGTCCCTTCGAATGTCTCGAGCCGTCAACGCACAACCCTGAAGTGCCGTGTCACCAAATATTTCTGTCATGCTGTGAGTACTCACTTCACTACAGAGAAGAACACACGCGGAGAAGAAAAGGAATCCGTTGCCAAGTGTGTGAGAAACCAATTGCTGGTGAAGAACCATCGACACCACATAGCTGTCAGGTGGGATAATACTTTATATAGCTTTCAGAAATATTTAAACGAATTATCAATGTCAATAACTAGATCTAGTCAATTATTTGTAGTTTTGTATTTTTATTATTTCACTTTATGAATATTTTCAGTTTTTATAAAAAAAGAAACTATTTTATTGTATAGATTTTTTTTACAAAAATGTTTTCAATAATATCAGTTTTTTAATGTTACATGTTATTTGATGGTGTAATATTTTTTGATATTTCTTTTTTATTAGTAAATTTTAGTTTTTGTGATGCAAGCGATGTCTTATACCAATTAATGCATGCTAAGTTAGTCTATAAGTGGGGTAACTTTTATTAATAAGATATGTAAAATATCTTTTTTATGTTTGCACTGTATATCGTGTTGGCTTCGTATAAAAGTAAATAAAATAAATAAATTTATTTATGAACATACTAGCGGACTCGGCATACGTTGTCCTGCCCGAACGTTGGGTTACTTACTATTTACTACATTCTATGATCCTGTAATATTATCCCCAATCTCGTTCCCGTTGTCAAAAGCGCTGACTAAGGATACATCTAACCTAATAAATAAAACTTAAGTCTTTCCGATCGGCTTCATCCTCTGGTAATGCGGAGAGATGTGGCTTCACTCTGCCTCTTTTACCGCATAGAGCGGTAGTCACTTAGGTGAGTACCAATGCTCGTTTGCCTCTTGTTATAAAAAAAAAATTAAGAGTTTGTTTGTTTGTTTGCTTGAACGCGCTAATCACAGGAACTACTGGTCTTTTTTGTGAAATTATTTCAGTGTTGGATAGCCCATTTATCGAGGAAGGCTATATGTCGTCACGCTAAAATTAAACGTTAATTTTTGAAACCATTTTACGTGGACGAAGAAGCAGGCACAGCTAGTTAGAAATTTAATGTGGTGGTGAAGTATTCTTAATTTTTTTAATTTTCTGCGCAATTCTCTTAATCTTTTCATTCATAAGAACCTTCTCCTGATAATAACATACACAATACAATAATTAAAAGCAAAATCTGTCCAGCCGTTCACGCGTTATGGCTTACTAGTGGAAATTTCCAAACTATTAGACCTAGGGACTTGAAATTTTCCTTGTTTCTAGGACATTCTAAAAACTAGACAATAGCAGCTAGGGTGCTCCAGGGTCGCGTACCCGTAGTGGATCTGACCAGTTATCGGACAGATAAAGGAAGATTCACCCCTAGGATCCATCCCTGGGAGAGTCTCTCTAAGTAGAAGTAGAAGAAAAGCTTAGTGATTGTTAAATCGTATATATGATACCAATTTAACGGAAAAGCAACATAACTACGAGTCATTTTCCCCAGTGAAAATATAAAATATTGTATTTATTAAAGAAAAAACGCCTCCTCCAAATATGGAAATCCAAGATATCGCAAGTGAATCGCGAATGGATGCAGTCGGCCATTTTGCGAACGCAATGAAAAAAATACCTGCAATCATTGAAAATTCCGGCATTCAGAGTCACTCGCGCAGACATGGCTTCGGAATGGGTGAGTGATTTTTTAAAAATCATATTTTTGCAACCATTAAATTCCCCTGAGCTTTTTCTTTAAGCTGTGCTATCATTTTTACGGCTTAGGATATATTTTTATTTGGATGACAGGGAGTGTGATGTTCACTATACTGAAAACACCACTACGTAAATACAAATAAGCTTTGAGTTGTTACCTAGTCCATGGTTGCAACACGACTGTACCGTTTACCTGTGTGCCCTTGTATTTATACTCTTATGAACAACTACCCTCTTTTCTTTATACACTACAAGGATTAATTTTGTAAGCAGTTCATCTAAGGGCCAAGCATGTACATTTTTAGACAGTTTACTATATTTTATCGAAACCGAACATCAAATGAAACTTGTATGCTACCGTTTTACACGACTCACTTGTCAAAAATTGTTAGCATGAATGAAATTAAAACTCACATTTGGGATGATGACGTTGAGTGAAAAGATACACAAAAGCAAACTAGATGGGAGCTGTACAGACAGGTCGAAGGACGCAGTACAAACGCCGTCGCGTATTATACAAAATCTAACTCACGCAAGCGAAGTTTCTACATACAATCGCTGTATACAGGGTAACATTGTCGCGATTAGGATTAGGTTTCCAGGGTGTTCGGTACATGCAATGTGACTACTAGGTAATGTTATTTGGAAGTAATTTCCCGTACGGTTTTCGGTGATTGAATGCGGTCGGGGACACTGCTCACTCCCGTTAGTCGGATTATGAGAAAGTAGTAGTATTTTCTAACGTACGACCTGGGTACCTGAGAGAAGAATCATCTGTCTATAAATATAAAAGCGTTATAAATAGATCATAATGTTATTAGACCACGAAGACTTAAGTTGAAAATCTTTAAGTACAATGATGAAATTTGGCAAGGTAGTAGTTTATATTTAGTAGATATGCGCTAAGAACGGATTTTTCTATAGGGACAGAATAAGGAAGTCTAAAGGTACTCGTAATTTTACGCAGACGAAGTTACGGGAGACAGCTATTATTATATAAGTCTCACAAACAAGACCCACTAGATGATAATTTCATTCGTGTACTAGGTATTTTGTTTTTAATTTTTTTTTTAAATTTCGTTGCCCTTTATATTAGAAAACTTCTAAAAAGCTGAGCTGTCAAAATATGCCTAATAATATTTACAAAAAAAAAATTATTACATACCAAATATTGATAAAACTTGATTGGCTGTTTATTCAATGCAAGTGGCCGAAAATACAGGCTTTATACGGGCCGAGGCTGCGGAGAGAGCCACAGGAAGTCATTAGATATTAGATATATAAGCTTGCTCGTTGTCAAAATTTATGTGAGAACCCTACCTTACTTGGTACTAGTATGTTGGCTTAATCTGGTTGAAGATTAATAACAGTTAACCACTCTTGGTCAATTTTTATGTTAATAATGTGATGAAATAATTAATAAAATTACGTCATGGAAATCAGTCATAATGCATGCTGTTGGATTTATAAATAACAAGAGAATACCTATGTTTAACAAATTATATACACTTTTACAATCTTAACCAAGTAGAACATACATGCTATTCTGCTCCTTTATATAGAATGGTAAGGCAGTTAAAAAAATTGACCATTGATAATAGCCTGGATTGGGTTGGAGAAATGTGGCTCGATCTGTTGCACGATTCACCAAATTATCAACGAGCAAAAACCTGGAATACGAATTAGAATGTTTGTGAACGCACACAGAGCATGAAATGCAAAAACAGTTTATGTTATGCGATTGCGACAGCGATTTATGATATTACATTTTCGTTTTTTGTAGAGAACTATTTTATCCGCTTTTTAAATATTGAAATTAATTACCTAAATTATAAGAATCATATGAGAAGTGGAACATTGTTAACAACTATGAAACTGCATAGAAAAAAAATAAGATATTCTAATCATTTCTACAATTCCATACCAAATGTGGCATAATATGTTTATTAGCTATAAATGTTTGCTACCCCTGATGTAGAATTAGGGATGGCTAACTTGATTAGACCCGAGAGCTACTGTTTATTGATGAAACTAAACAGTAGCTCTCGGTAATGTAACATTTATTAAGAGGGAAAACATAAAACTGATAATAATTCTTAATAACTACTTATGTACTTAAATTAGTGTGACCATTGCGTCTGAGCATCTTTCGCTAGATAAAGTCTTGGTCTCTTGATCGTGCCGCACACTGCTGCGTTTTGCGGCATACATTCCAATGAAATAATCAATCAAAAATGAATCTTGTGAAAGATCTCTCTTGAAACCCTTAAGCAACCCATGAATGTTTTTTCACAATCAAATAAATGTGTTTTTATTAAAATTTCGTAACACCCTTCTTTCCTCCGTTGTAAAGACATGTTTCCTAGACTGCTTCTTCGTTTTTTCAGAAGCAGTAGACATTCTTCTTCTTCCTTGTCCTCGAGCAAATCTTCAAAATATATTGATATGTCAAATTTGGCAGCTGCGGCAAAATCGAATGACCGCTTTATCGCAACGACGCTGCGTCGTGACGCTGCCTTGGAACCGCACAACGCAGCAGTATGCGGCACAATCAATTATTGCATTATGCGTGCAACACTGGATAATTAAGTTGCGCAGTCTGTTATATACTTATATTTTTTGCCTTGCCACAGTCGAATGGACTACCCACGCCGGCCTAATCAAGGACGCAAACCGCTCTCTTCCGCCACAATAGTGGAGAATGGCGGGACGTAAACATTATAAGAGGCCATAATGAGCCTATCGTCGTGGCCTCATACTTGACTGTGATAAGTTTTACGCGGACGAAGTCACGGGTACAGCTATTTACTCCCCGGTGGCCTAAACTCGTCATTAAGGGCCGGCAGCGCATCTGCTGGCCTTCTGGTCGTGCAGATGTCCAATGGCGCCGGTAGGCACTTTGGTGCCTGCTGCCTACTCGTCTTCCCTCTTGTAACATATATAAAAAAAAAACCTATATACAGCTATGGTTTTAAGGCAAAATACCTTAACCGTAGACATTCGAATTCCGGAATCCGGGTAATATCACTTTGTGATATTAGTCGTAAAGTTGTAGAAATCGTGGGAGTTTGAGGATGACGTCATATGGCAATCGGTTATCTTGACTCACCCTACAGCCACATCCTCTACATTCTAATCGGACCCTGGTATTTAACCGGGATAACGCTAGGAAGAAGAAAAAAGTCCTTAACGGTGGACATTCATAAGAAGCTAGATCGAACCTCGATTCCACTGAGCTATTGTCGTACTTACTCTTGACAAGAATTATGCTCAGTTGGTTGTGTAAACGAAATATTTGACATACCTAAAGTATTTGTAGTGCTCTTTTAAAAATATAAAATTATTGCAAAAACTGTCATAGTATGTCAGTTAGAATATATAACAGACTGCCTAAAAAGCTACAAGACTTACCTACAAATCTATTTAAAAAAAAATTGTATGATTGGTGGTAACCAAATTTTTCTACTCTAGCCATGACTTTATAAATATAAATTAATTACTTAGTGACATTCTATTATACATTATTTATTATACAAGAATACTTATATTTGTCAATTTCATTTATTGTAATTTATATTGTATAATAATACAATATTATACAATATTGTATTATTAAACAATAAAGTTATTTAGCAATCGTCGATATTGTTAATAAATTTTGTTAGCAAAATTTGTTAACAATATCGACCTAACTAAAGTAAAACACTGTAACGGATGTTAGCGACTTATATGTAATAGTGATTAAGATAAATTTAAGTTATCTGACATCGTACCGGATACGCATCCCATGGGTTCGGTACATGATTCTAAACTCCCCAGTGGTGAAATTTTTTGTTACGTTCCCAAGACTTCGTGATTATCCGCTGTAAATAAAAGTGCTTTGTACAGTCTGCGAGAAGTTTATGACAAGTTTGTGTATTATTGATCCCTATCAATATAACCCCGGAAAAGACACCAAAGTATCCGTTACAAGTACATTATTCCAGCGGCCGGCAAGAGAGGTATTGATGAACGAACGTGTGAATGTGGGCTGTGGCGAAGCCGAGGCACACATATGTAAGTCCATCAATGCCTAGTTGCGGCCAAGGCACACATATGTAAGTCCATCAATGCCTAGTTGCGGCCAAGGCTTGTAGAGTACTTTTCTCAAATCAAATAATTGTAACGTCTCGTTAAAATGTTAAATAAATAAATAAAAAAAAAAAAAATAAGGCGCGGAAATTAAACTAAGTATTACACAAGTCAGAACTTTTATTTGAAAAAGTATTTAAAACCCATGACGAAATTGACGGACAACTAATA
Organism: Charaxes varanes; assembly: GCA_024363005.1. Lineage (NCBI taxonomy): Eukaryota > Metazoa > Arthropoda > Insecta > Lepidoptera > Nymphalidae > Charaxes > Charaxes varanes. The sequence continues at coordinate 7,141,731 of JANCMC010004801.1, forward strand.
AGAATAGTTTTTTACGCGTCAAAGTATTTTCTTTCACTAAACGCCTTTCTATGTGCAAGCCAGTTCGAAATTTAAATTAATCCTGTGATAAGTTACCTCTTTGGTCGCCATGTTGCGGAGTAGAAGATCGTTCCATTTTTAAATTACACAACAAATATAATTTTACATAGTGAGGGAACATTTGGCCGCTAAACACTACAGATATGGATTTTCATACAACTATTGCCGGTCGCTGCTCGACCAGTACAGCAAGTTCGATTTATCTCGAAGAAGGTTGTCAAAATAAAACTCAAATTTCCAAGCACGTTTGAGAAAAATATATAATTTTTATGTAATGTTGTAATAATTATTAATTTTGATATTGACATTGTATCGTTTTACTGAACATTTTTAGTTTTTTTTTTATCGTATTCTGACCAATATTTGCACGCCATTGTATGGCAGATTGTGTATTGATGTATGCATAATTTTTGACTGGCCCGCAGTGGGCAGAGAGGCCCTGCCTTCCGCTCTGGGTTCGTGGGTTCGATTGCATTTCATACATGTATATATATATACATATATATATATATATACACACACACACATATATATAGCCTGCCTCTTCTAGAATATGTGTGATTATTAGAATGTATATTAATATTGCGCGCGTGCACGCGTGTTTGGTTTCGAGTGGGGACTTTATTGAAAAGTAATAATGAAATGAAAAAATGGTATAATATGTTATAACAAAGGAGACCTTAGCCACAAGGCATTCTGATATGGTGACTGATGTCAAATGAAAATTTTAATGTTAAATTAAACAATACTAGAGCAATAAAAATAGCAACAGAGAATTGTAAAAAAATCAATAAAAAAAATCAATTAAAAACTAAAATAATGTTAAATAAATAATTTAATTTAATGAAGTTGTTTAATATTTGAATATGTAGTGGAATTTTTATCTGAAAAAGGCTACTTGTGTTTGTTTGTATATATAATAAGTTTTTAATGTCCCCTACCTCCAAAGGAAAAGTAACCCTTTATGGATCGCTTCGTTGTTCGCCTGTCTGTTTATCTAGGCTTTTCTTAGAAACGCGTAGAGCCACAAAGTGAAAATTGTTACCCAATACTGAGGTCTGCAATCCCATGAAGTTGTAAAAAAATCAATTCTTTAAGTGTCAAATCAAAAGATATGGCCGTTTATGTCTCATTTCCCATTTGTAAAGGAAACCAATACGTATCAGGTACTTTTTTTTTTAACTACTATTCTGACCTACAATAGTACAGGAAAAAATCCGAAAACTGTATACTTATTACTGCATCAGTGTCTGTTTGTCGAGATGTATGTCTGTCCATCAAGACCCTTTTTCTCAGAAACACTAAGAGATATAAAGTTGAGATTAATACCAAATATTGAGATTTGTTAACGAAAGATACGGTCATTTATGTTACATTCGCAAAGTGAATTAAAACCTAAGGTACTTTCCGTCGATCTAGAATCATGAAATTTGGCAAAAAGTAATAAAGTAATATAGGAAAAATTCCAAAAACTGTAAATTTGCAAAAAATTAACGCACTGACTTTGTCAAATTAAAAAGAAACCTTATGAAAAACATAAATCTTAAAATAACCTGGTAAATACTACATGACGGTACGAAACCCAGCTTTATATGTAATGTTTGTATGTATGTAGTGTGTCTGTCATCAAGAGCATGTGTATGTATTTATGTGTGTGTGTTCATTTGACTGATGTATTATACTATATTGTGTATTTTGAAAAAAGAAAAAAGTTCTTAATATGGTGAGAGCTTGAGTACAATTTTAGATATTAATTTTACAATTATACAACATTATCTGAAAAATTTATTTAACATTCTTTCTAGTTTCTTATGGTCAAATTTGTCAAACCATTTGATTAGGTTTAGTTAAGATATAAGTTTTTTTACTTCATTATTCCTGTGGTTTCTTAAGTGCTTTTCGTCATCAATTTCGTCGAAAACGTCAAAAACGTCTAAAATTTTGTATACTATAAAACATTAAGAATTTAAACATTTGTAATGTCATTTATTCTCAATCTTTCTAAATGGTTATTAACTAAAGAATAATCTCCACTTAAAATTAGTAAACATCATAGGAATTACTGTAGTCTTAAAAGAGAAAGGTCACCTAACATGGAATCACGACAACCGCGGGACCTTCAAAGATGAATTTCGACAGGTAGGTAGTTTTTAGTTAGTAGGCTTCCCCTAATGCTGGAGCCAGACATAGCTCAAAGTGTTTGTAAATTTTCGTCCTTGAAGTCTACAAAGTTGTACAAATCTTTGTGAAGTTACAGAAAGTTCCCGGCCATACTACATGATCATTCAAATGAAACTATGTCTGGCTCCGGCATAAGAATGGATTTTGCGACAGGACCGGATTCAAAGTATCGAATGTTTTTTAAAGCCTTTTTCTTTGTCTTTGTTTTTGGCTTGAAGTTTGGTACAGATGTAGTCTGTAGACGTTCGTTAAGGACGAATTTTGCAACAGGTTTAGATTAAGGAAATCTAAGGTTATTCGCGACTTTGTCGGAATTGTTTTCTTTTTTCAGCTTCAAACTTGTTCTACAGTAAATTCCACTATTATTTTTATTGATAGAAAGATCTATCTTCTATCTCCTTATCTATGTATACAAAAACATAATGTCACCTAACACAAAATTTCGGAAACCGCGGGACGTACAAAGGTGAATTCAAAGAGGCAAGGCAAGGCAAGGCAAGGCAAGGCAAGGCAAGGCAAGGCAAGGCAAGGCAAGGCAAGGCAAGGCAAGGCAAGACGGCAGTAAGTTTAAGGGTTTCTTTGACAAAATAAGTACTGTTTATTACTGCCTTATTTTAGGAAAATTTGAGATTATCCGAACTTACCTCTGAAATCGCTGACCTTCAAGATATATTTTACATATCTGAATCTAATGCCGGAGCCAGACAACTTCAATTGAATGGTCATTTCTATGATCGTGTAGTGTGGCCAGGGACCTTTTTTAATTTTTATTTATTGGTCTGCTAGCGAATTTACACAAAATTCACAAAAGTTACACAATTCACAAATAATTTTCTTAATAGCTATGTAAAAATCATTTAAAAGTAAACACGACGTGCACATAATATTAACTCTAAACAAGGACAAAATTTAATTAAAAAACAAAAAAATAATTACTATGTATTTAAATTTCATTACTAATAAAAAATATAATGTTACAATAATTTAAAAATCAGCTAAAATTAGTTAAAAACATAAAAAAAATATGTATTTGTGTATGTAAATACTTAGTGTGTGTGACTTTTTGAAACTTCACAAAGTTTTGTAGAACTTTGTAGACTTCAAGGGCAAAAATTTAAAGACACTATGTCTGACTCCGATATAAGACTGACGATACACGTTGAAAGATACACGGCGGCATTATTTCAAATTCTTCAAACGCGCTTGCACAAGAATAAAGTTAGGTCGTCTTGGATGTCACCCTCGTAAATTTATTTTCCTGAGACATTTTAAAAGGTTCGTAATCTTATTCTCGATGACAGAATAAATATATGAGCAAATAAAAACGCAATTTACGATGAAGCCCGTTGACAAAACGACAGGACAATGTTCCTTGAAATTAGACGTCATTAATAAAAGCTGCATTTGGTTATATACCGAGTGACACAAAAGTATGTCGCAAAAGATTTTTCGTAGTAAAAGTGACCAATTGTTTTTATTAATTAAAACTTGCACATATACAACGATTAATAAATATACATACATAAAGTAACATATCTTTACTTTTCCGAATAGAACCTTAGAATTTGAATGCAATTATCTTTTTGTCCTAAATTACTGCAGATTCCAGATTTTTTTTTACAATTGTAAATAGTATATTCAATAGAAGAGAATTAATATATAGCTGGATTCTTAAAGTAAATTATGTTTTTAACAATATATTAATGAAAAGCGTAATATATTATGTTGTCAATACAATGTTCTAAGCTTTAATTAGTTAAAACAAGTGATAGTTTGTTATAATTTATACATTTAAAGAAAATTAAAAGGTCCGTTTGTAACGTCGAAATAAGTTTTACTAATTGCATATACATAACTATATACAGATACATACAGCAGAAACGCAAGTCAAAAAAATTTTGTCTGCTTGTCGGTTTGTCCATCTGTTTGTCCCGGGCTATCTCCGAAACAGACCACCGCACGAGACCTTCATTGATAGATAGCCGATTTTACAAAGAATAACATAGGCTGCTTCGCTTTTAGCTGAACAATTAGGGTTCCGCACAAAAAATAAAAAGCCTCCAAATTTAAGAAAATTTCTGAATTCACGCGGGGTAAGTCGCGGGTTACAGCTAGTTTATTTATATATCTCAAAATAAATACTGCAAAAAATATCTTTGATGTGGACTGAAGCACCTTAATTCAAAAATAATATTCAAGTACCAAAATATAAACAAAGAGCATTGAAAACAAAACTGTCAGTACCGAGTCCGCGTTTTATAACCAGGAAGCGACCATTTTGCACGAAATATCTCCAATTTGCAACTAAGTTTGAGACGTGAATTGGGTCACTGTTTTTTTTGGCGGTGAAAATACCACTGAAAATCGCAATAATCACAAAGCACGTGTTGATGACTAAATTGCATTAACTTCACGTGTGTTGGCTTGACATGGATTCCAGTAATTACCTTTTAACAAGACCAGAGTAATTTTTAATAATTTTCGGTCCTTTGGCCCGGCTGATTCATCTTACCAACTTGAGAAGGCAGGAGTTTTACAATTCACTTAAATATTTTCCACAATGTTCAAATATTTAAATACTATTTATGTTATGGAATCTAATCACAAAGTACTTTTACTAGATTATTGCAACGAGCGAAAAGTGAGTCATTAATGCATGAGTATTGTGCTGGTCGCCGGCGAATGCGAACGTACTAAATATTAACACTCGTTCATTAATTACTCACGTAAGCAAGATGCGTAATGTACTTTTTTCAACTACATTTTCATTTTTAAACTTTTCTTGCTAAATATGTTGCATAAAAGCTTCCCAATGTCATAGAATCCGCACCATTTGTTTTCTGTTTTCGAATATATTCGGCCAATTTTATTATCAGCCAGTATCTTTTTGATCCAATGCCTACATTTTTATAAAACAGTGTAGCAATGAAATTTCGTACAGCACTGTTTTGGTTCTAAGCAGAAAAGGCGTCCTTTCTATTCGGTTATGTAGTGAGTAATGAAAACATTACCGCGTAGTGGGAAGAAAAATATATTAAATCTCTATTCTTTACATAATCTAGGCGGATACGTCTAGTATATAGTATAGTGGATCTTATTTCCTCAACCACATTTGGACGTGAACTGGCTTCATTGTATTTGAATCTTTAAACCGGTTTAATTAATTCGGACTACGATCTGTTCATCTAAAGTGTTTTCTTTGTATAATAATAATCACTGCATTGCTTATTGGTCACACCACCCGCAAAATATTCTCAATCAATCACCAAAGTCAATTTCTGGCTAGATGGGCGTTGTTGACATTGAGTGTGATTTATACAAAATTGCGTTGTGTCTATTAATTATTTAACGCCATGAGTCACTTTATTTCATATAATGTGGATGCTACAGGTATACAAGAGAGCTGTTTCAACTTTCGAACTTGCTTAATTAGTATGACTACGTGATGATCACGACCGCTCTACCAAGAGTGTATCGAAGAAGAAAAAGAATTTGTATAGTAATGTATATGTATATTTGAGAAGATGTGTAGAGGAATCTTGTTAAAATTAAATCGTAATCTAAACAAATCAAACAGCTCTAAATTCAGTATAAATTAAGTTTAGTTGACTAAATTATTTTCTACCAGCTAAAACATCGCCTGCGTCCGGGTCAGCGAATTCCTCTAAGTGTAATTCAATGATTTTTTTTTTGTATTTTGATGGTATCTTTTTTGGCAAAGGACCCTTTTTCAATTCTCTTTTAATTTTTTTGGATTTTGATGATTTCTTTACTGGCGAATAAGCCCCTTCCAATTCTCTTTTTCTCTTCATAGACACCTACCTTGGATTTTGGAGAATGTTTAAAGAATATACTTATATTGGTTAAACCGTTCCCAAATTATGGCATGACCAAGGGAAATAGGAATTAGTATAAACTAGTAGCATTAGAGTTATTTAAGAAAATCTCACTCAATGTTGCAATTAGTCAAATATATCGTCTCAACGACAGCTTCCACGTTTCGCCAGTTTCAACCAACGTTTACCCCAAGTGACAAATGTAACGCCATCATTAATATTCAGTGCTATTGGAAAATAGCTTAGGTTATGGCAGCGGAAATGTGTTAGCAATAAATTATATCGCCGTAAGACAAGCCAAAGACTGTAAGTGGATTTCTATTCACGTGTCAAATAGCCATCTAAATCTAGTTTACAGCTCATTGCCGTGGCATTTGGACGAAATGTTCGGATTGAGTGTATAATTAGAGCTTAGTACTTTGACATATTGCTCTGAGTACATACATATGTAATTGTAAATATGCAAGGATGTCGCAGAGTGCAACATGTAGGTGTCATACAATTGGTTAACGTTTATTGCATACTAGTTGTTACGCGCGACTTTGTCCGCCTAAAATTAGGTGAAAATTTTTTGGGTTGTAATATATAGCCTATAGTCTTCCACGATAAATAGGCTTTATAACACTGAAGTAATTTTTAAAATCAGACCAGTAGTTCCTGAGATTAGCGCGTTCCAAAACAGAAACAAACAAACTTTTCAGCTTTATAAACTAGTATGCATACAATTTGTTGTTATTAGCGGGCTTTCCAATTATTAAAGGGGGGGGGGGATTTCATTTCAATAGATTTTTTCTGTTTTTCCTGTGAAATTACAGATTTTGTTTTAAATAAATAAATTATACAGACGATCCTTAACTAATTTGAGGGAAAAGAACCACCATGGCTGCTGCTCCATAAGGGCTGCAATTTATGAGAGTCTAGGTTGTATCATAAAGTATTCATACGTTATGAAATATAAAATATATGAAAATCTAGAAAATTCAGGTATAAATATTAGTTCAGCTTGCAATTTGCTCCTACTAATTTTTAACCTTCAGTGCAACTTAAAATTATAAGAATTAAATAAAGTTGTCTATTTACCGAAACCGCTGTCATGTCACGTCGCATATGTTAACACAGTCCCAAATTATCCGAAAAACCGCGGCCAATATGTGTTACTCGGGGCGTAATAACTCTTCAAGAGACCGCACATCTCACACGATAAATCAATTTCGTACCCAATTACTTTCCGCCCGTCTCATTACCTGCCCTGATCTCTGCCAGGGCCGCTGATATATGGACGAGCTACAGAAAAGTCGTATTGGCACTTAATTACTCACATTCCATGATATTTCTAGTATAGTTCACAATTTTTTTTCTGTATTCATATCGTAAGAAAAAGGTTTAGCGTTTTTTTTCCTTATTGGGGAATGATTCACATAAAGTGTCTGCTTTAACTAAACTAGTGAAAATTGTATATTAATTCTATCAATGAATATTTTAATAACTAACTTTTGTATAGTATCACTTCATATCACTTAATCATTATCATTACATAGTATTAAATAAGGTTATTTCACGTTCTTGTACGCGTAGATCTTTTAAACTAGGTACGCAACGGATTTTAATACAGTTTGCGCCAATAAACAGAGTCATTAAAGGAGAAGGTTTATATCTATAAAAAAAAAAAAAACTACTTTTGCTATGAAAGTATGTCAACCTGTGGCAAAGATCGTGTGAGCTCTTCCGCAAGCTACGAATATGGCTCGATGAGGTTTGAGCCATTTGACGCAACTCGGTCTTGTCACCTCATCTTTGTGTCCTAAACCCAGCTGGCCCCACGCATTTGAGCCAAATACAAACACGCGTCCATTCTCTGTAACAGTAAATAATATATTGAAACATGACCACAGAGAAAATCACATAAATCTTCTATATTCATCAAGAAAGTCATCGGGCTAAATGAATGACATAATATTTATAAGAACTTACGGCATATTACAGCACTGTGTTTATCGCCGCAGGATATGGCAACAATCGGGTCGTTCTTGATAAAGAAATGGCTAGGCTCATTGTCAGCAAAGAGGGATTTGCCAAATGTGAACACAGCTCCGGTCTCTGCAACAATGTTAGTCATTAATGATTACTCAGGGCCCCCAAAACTCATTGATTATAAAGCGAACTTCATCTTTTCGAGTCAATAGTATATTAAATTTTCTCTTTTCAAAATTTAGCACAGCAACTGTTTGGGGCAAAACACAAATGCTTCTGAATACAGGTAATAGGGCCGGAATGATGCGATGGGTGCCTGGTCCATCACGTTGAAGAGAAAGGAACCGTAGCAGTGCCTGGGATTTGTTTCCCGGGTGTAGGTTGGCAGTTGTCTTCGGATTTATATTCATCCCTTCAACCGTTGAGCTATAGAGTATGTAGAAATACTGGCGTTGCTTGACTAATTTTTTTGATACTGAATCAGATTTTTTATATCTTAAAAAGCAATAGGAATAACTGCATTTTGTTGTTTTCAACAACCACAACAAGGTAATAATATAACAGTATTTTTAATTATGTATAAAGGTTTTTATTAAGAGCATAAATCAACGCCCACAGAAAGCATAGTGTACTTGACTTCTTAACCTTTTTCAATGACGTCCATTTTCTACTTTCCTTACAAAATTACCATAAATAAAATGTGCGATAATCTACGCAGCGAGAACATTACGTTTTTATAACGAAAAACATACGCGCATCCTACCTAAAGATGATTTTAAAATTACAAATACGAGTAAGTTACATGCATTTCAAAATGTAAGTCAAAATTGATTTCGACTAGGCCATCGCATCAGATCCAATCGTATGAAAATATTATATTGCATTGCATACGTATTTAGAAAGATACAAAATTACAACTAAAATGCTTCTTATTTACTAAATAGTCGCTTATCGCAGCAATCGCAGTCGCAGCCAGTTATTTTAATTAGTCGTTCTTTCGCAATGTTCCTTGGATGGGAAAAACCAAGAAGGGTAAAAACCTATCTAACCTATCCGTTTTCAACAGAAGTATAAATAACATAAACAAATTTGAAAAAATATTAGGTTCTTTTTGACCACCCAATCAGCGAACGCTACATCGTCAACGAACGACTTTGATTTTGAAATACAAATGACAATTCGAATTTTATGATGAAATGATAAAGCTTATGATGAAAAGATAGCACGTTTGTTATAGAAATTAATTATAGTAAACTTGCACGACAAAAGAGAGGAAACTTCTTAAGTGGGATGTCGAAGCTTAATTATAAATAAAAAATAAATAAATAAAATCATTTTATTTCAGGCCAGAACTGACATAAAACAAAATTCATATAAACAATAATAAAAAGTCAAACAATAATAAAAAGCAAAATTAAAATTCATATAACAATTTAAATTAACAATTTTGATATAAAATTAAAAAGTACCTAAAATTAAAATGTATTATGCATTAAAATAATTATGCATTAAATTAATATAATTGACAAGTACCCTCGAATACAATAGGGATGATCTTGAAGTAAAATGCGATATGTATGTAAGATCTTTTCACACCTTCAATATTTGAAAATCTTTCACTAATTTGAAAGGAAAGGGCTCCCAAGATGAACCAACATGATAGTCATTTTCAAAATAATTGCATATATAAAACCAGTTTAATACATTACTCTACGATCCAAATGACATGAAAAATAGAATAATATTTTACTGTACTAATTTCATGTCTTTAATATTATTGTATAATATTTATATAGACGTGGACAGTTAAGGTATATTTATTTATTGCTATTAAATTATTTTATGTGTTATTTAAAAAATATTTGCTATACGTTTAATGTGTAAGTGTTTACGTTCCTTCTTCCGCGCCTTATTTTTTTTTTGTTTTGTACAATAATGAGAAAAATCTAAGTGAATTTTTCAATCAACTAGATGATTGTTAAGTAACCAAATTTTACAGCATCCGCGCCGTCCTTAAAGATAAACTAGCATGTTTATATAATTGGCCAATTTTTTTTGCTTACGTAGTAAAAGTTATAAAATCTTTTATATTTTCGCTAGTTTTAAAGAAGATTTTTTAATGATGATTAACTTAAATAAATTATTGAAAATATTAACAATAGATACTTACACCATTTTATATTTTCAAATTTTAAAATACATTTTAATACGTTAAAAAATTATTTATGTTACTTGATCTCTATAGACGTCCATATATCGGAATTGACGCGCGGAGCCCTATTTGTAATATTATAATAAATCAACACTATAAGTAATAAAAACGAGAGTTTCAAGAGGGAGTAGCACCTTTATCCTGTTTTTTTTTAATATTTTCAGATTTGAAATAACCCAAACAATTTTTGGCATATAAGCAAAAAACCAAACCTTTTTTGAAGTTCATTCTTTATAACTTTTATAATTTTTGTGAGTGCATATTTTTTCCAAATTTACCTACATGCGATTCAGAATCAAACGAAATCTCAACCATACTTTTGGGAGGATGCGCAAAAGTTTCCATCGGATTTGAACAGAGTATTTACCAAAGGATGTAAAGAATGCAAGTTCATTCAATATATTTAAAAATAAACTTCAACAACACATATTTAAAAATACAACTTTACTCCAATAATATAATTATATATTTTTTCATCATACTGATGCGACTACACTGTGGCAACGATCTTGCATACTACTAAATATGTCAGTGGATAGAATTTAAAATTATGTGCCTATGTCTGACTGTCGTACAAAATATTGTAAGTTATAACTTGTTTTTCTCTGTAAGTGAATTTTCAAACAAATTCTTTGAGATGTAAATTCTTTAACCGTTCAGGAATATGCGAGGTTTTCTCGAGAAATACAACTTATTGGCGTTTGCGACATTATGTATATGCGCGAATTTTTTTTTTTTATAATTTAATAAGTGGCCAAGTCCCTTTCAAGACACCCTTGAATAGAAGGGTTCCGTATCGTGTATCAGAATACGCGAATACGAATAAAGCTATTTGTGAAATAACTTCAAAAGTTGTTGTCCGATTTTCATTAAAAAAAATTATCTTAGTGAGTATTTAGTATGTGCTATTATTAGGGAGAACTTCAAGTCACCAACTCTAATAGTTTGAAAATCCTAGGGGGCATGTCCTTGCGAGCGGACAAGCGGACGGACGGACAGAGCGAAACTGTATAGCTTCCTTCTAGGACCACGGAACCCTAAAAGAGAAAGAACTTGATTTTCGAATTATATTGGCCTTTTTACAGCATACGTTTTTAAGACCTATGTACCTCCGTCTTCAAGGACGTGTAAGTTATCTCTAGCATATATCTTCGAGATTCTAACAATAGTTATTTTGGTGGCTGTATATTATATACCTAGCCTTTGAACGTCGTCTTACTTGGTGTTAAATGATAAATTGATCTAAGATAATAATGAATGGCTTTTGAATACATTTGGCATCCGGGTTTTGTATAAAGCTTCCTCTTATCTTTATCTTGTATGACGCGAAAGTCTTAATCGTTGTTAAGATCTGTCGGGGGAGTCAGGAGTTTCTTTCCAGAATATAAATAGAAACAGGATAAGAAGCTCATTAATTTTGGTTCAATCACTGAAAAAACGAAGGTTTGAGTTGATAGAGCTGACCATTCAGTATTTTACGAAATTGTACCCCTTTAATGCACGCCTCTATCTCAACGAATTCACTATCCCTTGAAGATTTTCACTGTTATAGAGCGCGTACAGTAAAAATGCACGCCCCTATAAAATATTCACCTCTACATGCAAATGCGTACAGACGCAGATATGCAAACTCGTATCTTTGGCATACAGTGCGCGGTTAAATTTGAGTTTGCAAGGAAAACACTGCACACACAAGCAAGCCTTCGAATTAATTAGTGGGAAGGCGTCAGTATATGTTGAACATGATAAAGACAAAGTGATTGATAATTAATTATTTTTTTCAGCGTAGCAGAAGCAGTGTCGGAGATTCTAATGGTGAAATAAGATTCCAATGTTTCAAGTTGGCCAAGTCATCGAAATTTTTTATGATGTATCTAAAAATTTACGGTTTTCGGAATTTTCCTATACTTGTACTTCAAGACAAATCTCCTTGCCAAGTTTCATGATTCTAGGTCAACAGGAAGTACCCTATAGGTATTCATTTCCTTTTAGAATGTACTAGTATGGGAAATGCGACATAAATGACCATATCTTTTGATTGCATATTCATAGAGGGTTGATTTTTTCACAGCTTCAAGTTATCACAAACCTCAGTATTTGGCATTAATTTCAACTTTATATTTCTACGCATTTTTGAGAAAAAGGATCTTTGACAGACAGACAGACGGACGGACATCAATATGATCTTACAAGGGTTTCTTTTTTCCTTTGAAGCTACGGAGTCCTAAAAAAGAGATATTTAGTTGATTCTTCGTTGAATCGATCAGATATGCAATTACAACAGCGATATTTTTTATAATCTAAATGGAAATCCACGAAACGTAATCGTTACAGTTACGTAGATAATCTAAGACATTATCAAAATAGGTTTTATCACTGATAAGTTTATCTACCTAAATGACGACGTCTTGGAGTGCAGTGTTGAGCATTTTGCGAGTGAATTCGCGCGTGTTATCAATAGTGAAAAGGCTGCATTCGCAAACACTCTTATCAGGAAGAAAACATTCGTATCAAGAACAATTAGACGTGTTTAGAATTACTGCTAGTGTCTGACACCGGTATAATTACTACAGTCTTTATATTACTTAATACTCTAATAAAGAAGTTAGTGTCTAATAAAAGTTTTGTTTTTAAAGTAGCAGAATACAGTAAGTATAGTGCCCTTGATTCTTCTTCTTCTTCCTAGCGTTATCCCGGTCTAGTATCAGGGGTATCTCAGACTTAAGAATTTCCAAGTATTTGTAAAGTGATGAAATAGTTACATTGAGCTCATACTGTATTAGTCGTTGTAAACATTTAAGCGAGTATTAAATTTCATTAAATACTATTTTTGCTTGCAAATTTAAGTAAAATAAAGAGGTTTTTTTTTTAATTCATAGTATTATATATAGCAAAATAGTGGCAATGTCTTCAAAAGTATTCTCTTTCTAGCAACAGTACAGCTTCGACAATGCTTTTATAATATTTAGGATGTACACCTAGAAGATAAATCACGCTATCGTCGTATGAGCAACGACAGCCAATAAACGTTGTAAACGAATTACCTCGAGATAAATTGCCCGCCCTCGGCATTAATACGAATTTTTACCGAAAATAAATCACCCACCGTCCACGCGCGGCGGCAGATTGGAAAACTTTTAAAAATTCACCCAAAACCTGCAATTAGTGTTTAGCGAATTCACTAAGGACATTTTGTTAAAAATAGTTTTTGCTGCCGTTAATGTATATTTTTTCCATATCGTTGGCTCCTAGGTAAATTATCGCTTGTTCAAGATGCAAACTTTTCAGGGCAGTTTTTCAAAGGTGTTTTCTTTTACTAAACCTTTGAATTTGAAGTTATCGTCTTGAGACGTCCTATCCACCTTGTACAATTATTAAAATAAGCCTTCTTTTTAGTTCTATTCAGCTTTAGATCCCGCTAATGCATTTTTTTTATATAAACACTAATTAGGAGTTCAGTACTCACATTATGAAGACTCAAAACTTTGTTTATTTAAAAAAGTGGCCATCAGGCTGGTGGATCATCTGAGTCAATAGCGATGATCTAGTTGAAATGACAACTCCACTGCCAGAAATATCGCATGTTGTGAGTTGGCTGCCTTTGGGACATAAGGAAGCCCTTTAATTGAAGGTTCCTAATTCTTATCAAACACCGGACGGGGCAAATTTTTTTTAACATAGGAGATGGCCAAGGTAAGCAATTCCAAAAAAATGCCACTACTCCTTCTTGTAAATAAAATTATTATAATATTAATGGTTTGTTACGTTTTTTATTTATGTTACAAGGAGGCAGACGAGCAGGCAGCAGGCACCGAAGTGCCTACCGGCGCCCATGGACATCTGCACGACCTAAACTATTTTTTTTTTAATTTAAGATTTAATCCTATACATATTTACAGAATAGATTTGGGCATCTTCATCATGCTGCCTATGTTCAAAGTCCAATTGCCTTTTAGAAATATCCTTCTGTTTGTCGACGGAATGTGATATTTTGGCTGATTGAATAGGTGTAGCCGTTTGGGCCGTCATGCCGTCTTTACTATCCGTATCTGACAAGCCGGACGAGGGTGGGACTTGAGCCTGTTCAGGACTTGATACATACAAATTTTTATGCATCTTATGAGATATACTTGGACTATTAGTGAATTTAGGAGTGTTAGCATTGTCTTTGGGTTCGTTTCTATTAGATATAAAGTTCAGGAACTGATTTGAAAATCCTATATCAGGTGAATTTTGACTGTTCTTTACATTAGGCTGGTCGTGTCTTACATTCCTTAATATAGAACTGTTAGGACTCTTATGGAATACGGAATTTCTTGTTTGGGAATTGTTATTTGTGTTTTTATCAACTTCAACTCTTCCCTTCGTAGACATATCAATAGTTTCTTGTCTATTTTGAGTATCAGAGTGCATGTTTGATGGCACGTTAGTGTCTTGATCCAAAGTTCTATGGTAACTATTTTGAGAAGACTGTGGACTTTGGTATATTTGGAATTGCTGACTGTTAGACATTCCATAAGCTGTCTGACTAGTTTCCACAAGTTTAGCCTGTTGTCTATAGGGACTTTGAACTGCATTAAAATTAGATGCCTCTGATTGCTGATTCACATTGGAATATGTATTTGGGCTATTGTAATGATTTTGAATGTTATAATTTGGCTGCAAATATTGTTGATTTGGGGAAGAAACTTGGTTAGGTCTATGGTAATATAATGAGTTTTGGTATTGAGACTGGTGTGGTGGACTTTGAAACATAGCAGTCGGCTGATGCTGTTGCTGATTAACGTAAACTTGTCTATCAGGTTGGCCAGGGTAGTGAAATTGCTGTGGACTCATCATAGGGTGGCCGGGACTGGACACAGGGGACTGGTGGTAAACCATTTTATTAGAGTAGGTGGGACTTTGAAAGCCCCTCAAGTTGGCTGTTGGACCAAATTATACAATAACTTTCATGATTATCGGTTGAATTTGTAAGGAGTTCACTGGGCACATAAATAGTGCTACTGGATTTTTATATATTACATACATATGTGTACTATATCTTGTACTAATTAAATAATGCGAAGAGTCTGGAATAACCTTTATTCATTCAAATCAAACGCGAATTTATGAAATACATCGCAAAATGTCCCTGCTTCAACGAAAAATTCATAAAAATCTATTTAGCCGTTTATGTGTTTTATATATGTATATAAAATTGTATATTACACAGCCATCAAACACAATTGTATATTATATCGACTGGCCCGTTGGCGCAGTGGGCAATGACCCTGCTTTCCGCTCCGAGGGTCGTGGGTTCGATTCCCGCCTCGAGTGTGGCTGTATTATATATATGTATGTAAATATTTTTACAGAAAAAGAATAAAAAAATATTTGTGTATAACAGGCGTCTGTCATCTATAACACAGACATTAAGTTGTCTATCTCATATTACATATACAGTACATATATATATTTATCAAAACACTAAGAATTAGAGAGCACTTTACGATATTTATTATCGCTTTATTAGTTTATTTAAATTTTCCTTATTATTATTATTATTTATGGAATTATGATTTTATATGTATATTTTATATAAATTATTAGCCTTTTATATATAGACAGGTCGTGACTAATTCGAATTAATTTAAAATATGTTTTTTTTTGTTTATGTTAATATATAATCTGCGATAAGTTGTCACTTTAAGCAGATGTGTTGAAGGATGGTTTACATGTCGTGTGTCTTCCATTAAAGACATCTCCTCATCATTTAGTATCACCACAGTTTATGCAAATATATATTTCCTTTTTAGTCTTCTGGTGTAGCTCGGGGTATATAATTTAAGTGCTAATAATGTGTTTGGATGCTTACTAAGTCTGTTATGGTATGTTATTGTATTACTGCAAATTTCTTTTTTTACAGTTTTAATTTTTAGTTGCTGATGAATTTCATTGTTTGTTATGAACCAAGGAACATTGCTAATTGTTCGGAAGTTCAAAGTAATTGATAGAATCAGACATTACTTTGCGGAGATCCATGACATGCATGAAATACTAAACTACTTTGCTTAAATCCGCGAATGAATTCATTCGCGGATTCATGCAAAGTAGTCGTATCTAGAAATAGCTTAAAGTAATTGATAGAATCAGGCATTACTTTCCGGAGATCCATGATATGCATGAAATACTAAACTGCTTTGCTTAATTTATTCATAGCTCAGAGTGTTTGTACATTTTTCCTTGAAGACTACAATGTACTACAAAACTTTGCGCAGCTACACAAAATCCCCGGCCACACTACACGCTCATAGAACTGATCATTCAAATGAAGCTATGTCTGGCGCCGGCATTATAGCAAGTAATTTAACAGTTTTATGTCTTAATAATATTAATAAAATATTAAGTATCAACTCATAATTTGCCCATAAAAATTATGTACGCTAATTGCTTGCGCTTTTAACAATGTTAAAGTAAAGCTTCCGGTAATTAACAGTATTAATTACCTGTATTAACTTTTATTACAAACAAGCGGACCAGGCAGACGTTGTCCTGCCCGTACGTTGGATCGCTTACTATTTAATACATTCAATTATCCAATAATAATATTTCCCGTTCGCTTTCTTGTACCCTAAGTATTATTATTTTAAGCATTTATTCATTTCCCCCTGGTGTTGCAGTTGTCCATGGGCGTAGGTAGTCACTTAGAAGTACCGCCTGCTCGTTTGCCCCTTATTATAAAAGAAATAAATATAAAAAATATATATATATTTTCACCAGAAGAAAATTCTTCCTGGATGCCTTCCAATGGCCGTTGAGGACCCGTCAGGCCGAAGAAGAGGTGGCGCGACGATTTGGATACCTTTGCGGTGAAGTTATGGATGGGATTGGCCCAGGAAAGAGGAACGTGGATCAAGAAGGGGGAGGCCTTTGCCCAGCAGCGGGACACAACAGGCTAATAAAAAAAAAGAAGAAAATGGCCTTTAATCAAACTGTATAAAAAAAGAACTGACTTTTTCATTGCTATTATTCACAAGTGAGTTAAAGATTTTTTTTATACTAAAAGTTTTAGAGCATTAGGCAACTTAGGGGTCACCAAATGTGACATTTTGTAACAACCAGCAAGAGGGGGACAACACACAAAAATTCAAGTTTTTTTCTTTTATTAATCTATGCTAATATATAAAAACTGAAGAGTTTATTTGTCTGCTTGAACGCTCTAATCTCAGGAACTACTGGTCCAGTTTGTAAAAATTCTCTTAGTGTTAGATTGCTCATTTATCGAGGGCCTACCTCGATAAATAGGCTGTATCTATAGATGATTCACGCCAAAAAAATTTCACCTAATTTTACGCGGACAAAGTCGCAGGTAACAACTAGTATACTATATAAAGTAATTAAAAGAAACTGTTGTTTTCTTGATTATATTACGTCACAGCAAAGGAAGAGGGGTTTTGATAATGCGACAACCTGTGACAAGGACGAGGGAAGAAGATAAAAATCCGTAAAATTGTCGTAATTTATGTATGATTCCTTAATGGGGAAAGGGCCGCGTACTGTTAAATATTTATATAGAGATTAGACAATACTATCAGCAAATATCAACGAATAATAACTCAAACGTAAACAGAGAGCCTAACTCGACTTAACTTAGGACATTCATGAAATTCTAAACTACTTTGCTTGAATCCGCGAATAAATATGGGGGAGAATCGGTGCAATGCTGCGACCCGAAAGCTACACCACTGAATCCGCCACCAAAGTACAGCACTACACTGACTTTTCAATGTGCCTCAACGCACGTTACGCTTCGACACCAAAGCATCATTGGGAGATAGACTCTACAATGGTTATTCGTAAAGTCACCTTCATTAATTATTTACTTGGGACGATAATGCTTGTGCTAGATCCACAACGGACCTTCCTAGCAGAGAGCGAACAGTTCAAAAAGTTGGTGCTTGGCCCTCTGACGCCCTAGCACGAACATTTCGAACCGTTCGAAGTCGAAGAGTCAACTGTATTTAGGATAAAAATGTTCGTGCATGGGATCACACAGGAAACACAAGCTTTCAAATAAAAAAAACAATTATCAAAATTGGTTCACCCAGTCGAAATTTCTCGTCGCCACCACAGCCAAGGGCGTCACCATAAACTCTGCACTATAATGTTATTGGTGGGCCACTTTATGTACTTTTCAAATACTCCAGCCGTAGTTGATTGTCTACAATAGAGCCTTCATATACGGCCTTCTCAAACGACAAATTAATTTCTAAAACAGATAAATTACACACTGATAAAAGCTGTTTGAATGTTGAAAATTCACAAAACTTGACTAAAGAAAGATGACGGGCATATAGGCAAACATTAAAAAAAACTGTCAGTAAGAAATAACATATACCCCATTATATGTAAATTAGATAAATACATAATATTAAGATTTTCTACTATTAAAAAGAATCAAACAAGTGCTTAGTGCCAGTCAGAGTTGCGCACCACGGGTTCCGTACCATCACGTAATCTTTACCAGACTGCTAGGGACTTTAGACCTCAGTATTTGATATAAATTTCAACTGTATACATGAACTGTTCCTTAGAAAATGTGCCTTGACAGACAGACTGATAACGATTCGATCCTTTAAGGGTTCCTCTTTTTTTGCATAGGCCCTGAACATATTAAAATCTAACTATTTTCATGTATGTATTAAATCCCAAAGAACGAACCGGACGAAGCGTTATAATGCTTCTTTTCCTATAGGAATGTCTAAAGAGTTTCTCTTCTGGCTTTAGTATTGTCAGTGTCTTATAGATAAGTGTGTTTTCTTAGGCGAGCGCAACCCATTGTCACCGCTTACCATCAGGTGTGACTCCCGGCCGCAAGCAAATCGTAAGCTTACCTTTTACTAGTTGCTAACCGCGACTTAGGAGAATAATTTTAGCGTGATAATATATAACATACAGCTTTCCTCGATAAATGAGCTATTTCATCTATCTAACACTGAATTATTTTTCAAATCCGACTAGTAGTTCATGAGATTAGTGCGTTCAAGCAAAAAACAAACAAACAAACTCTTCAGCTTTGTATATTAGTATAAATAGAAAGACGTTATATGGGCATTGAAATTCCAGATTATCTTCTAGCATTACAGAGTTCAAAGACTTGCACAATAACATGACTACGTGTTCTTTTGTCGTATTTTTATCAACACGACCTCTCCATATTGTGAGCAGACGATGGGTTTATTGGTCTCGGATTATGAGTTATTTATTACACATTTTCGGTAGAAAATCGTTGAGGTAAAGGTGAAGGAATATTAATCATGATGCTTTTGCCTCCACGTATACAGTTTTACTCCAAATTATGGAGAGCGATCGTATCCATCGGTTTCGAATCCAACTTGTCATGAATCATTCTTGCATGATTCGGAGAGTCTCATTTTGGGATAAAAATTTAATTCTTTCTAATATTACAAAAGACAATGTGAGTTTGTTTGTTTGTTATATAATATGAAGTCTAAAGTGAAAAATTAGAAACGGTAGAAAGAGGTACTGAAATTTCTAAGGTGCTTGGTTTTATCCTCGACCAGGCTAGGCTATGGTCAGGGTCACAAATTCAATACGCTTGTTTGCTAATTTAGTTACACAAAAACAACAAACAGCCCTACCTTCAGGTAGCTGCAGAATGACCGTAGCAGTAGCCCCACTGGTATACTCTCTGTCTGCGTTCACCACAAGCAAGAGTTGCCTCTCTGAGTATAGAGTTGTTGGTAGACGGGATCTCATGATGAATGAAACTTGATTTTTATTTTGATACAGGTCGAAATATTCGGCATGTTCTGAAAACAATTTAATAAATAAAAAGAAATAATCCGGTCAAATTTAAAACATTAATAGCTTTCTCATTAATAATTAGGACATAATGAACTGTATAAACTTAAAATGTGTAATTAATAAGTTTTTGCTTCTAGTACAATGAATATACAGTATATATATTGGTTAAAGCTACAATGGAGCTCACGAACTTATCCCACAACAAACGCCCCAATTAAAACTGAACACAAGTATTATGTTTAACATAGACCAAAATCAATACCAGACCCGAAATTATTATTGTTATATTGAGTAAAAACTGTTTGTACTAATACAAAAATATTTTCCCAATTCTCAATTATCTTAAACATGATGAAAATATATTTCATTATTATTTTCTAGAACTAATTACAGGCAAAATACTTTTATCTTAAGGGCATGTAAAAACTGCAACAAAACTTTTTCCAAAATTGACATATTTAATGTTTCTTTTGAAGTTTTTAGAGAAGAAGCGATTAGAATTCTGTCCAACAAATGGTAGCGATTAATTAACTAATACATTGTATTCGTAGGTACATGAATTAATGTTGTTTATTTATTTAAATGTAGCATTGATGTAGATGCTCTGTCTGCAGTAGAGATTTTTGTTCAAATCGTAGTTTTCCTTTTTTTTCTCTATACTGCTTCTGTATGTGTATAAGTTATTTAAAGTAGAAACTTTACTGGTATAGGCATATTCTTATATAATATTAGACTCTAAGTGTTGTAATTACTGTTTGTTTCTCTAATAAACATAAAATAAAAAAATAAAAAATTATGAATAAAAAGCAATTAAAATTAAAACTTGATAATCGTGTCAGTAAATATTATTAAGAACTGTGCTGTAGTAAACAGCTGATAGAGTTTGCTACATTCTAGTTCTTATGTTATTGTACTTACGTCCTTCGAAAGTGAATTTAACTTGGTCATCGAAGCCCTGACGCAAGGAGATGTACTCCTGGAGTACGAAATCATGATCTCTAGTGTAACTGGCCAGGTAGAACGGCTGCGAGAAGACTGGCTCGTCAGGAAACTCAAATTCAGTATTCGCGACCACATGAATAGTCGCAGTGGCTGTTCTTCGAGGGTCACCAGTTCTGTCAACGTCCTAAAACATTCGAAATTTATTTTAATAGTAATGGAGTGTGTCCATTCTTTAAAATGCGGAAAAGTGTTTGGTTGCTGCAATTTTTTGGACTGGATTGTACGGGGGAGCGTTGAAACAAAATGGGGTGTCATCTGATGAAGATAAGTTTGAAAAGTGCTAATAAGTGGAATAGTACAAAATACACTGTTAGAGTGTATTATCAAAGTAAAATAGATCAATATTTCAATTACTGCCAAAATTAATAACACACAATAAATCCAAAATTTTGATGTTGCTTTTCAGAGATGTTGATAAATTTTCTCCTGCAGGTATCGGCCCACTCGCCATAGTGGTAAAAATCTTGTCAAGTTGTACTAAAGATTAAAACATTTACAGCAGGAGTGAATGTAGTATAGCAGTAGCATGTCCTTGTCTAAAAAGCTAATTATGTGAATCGTAATCAAGTTTTAATCAGCTCGGAAATTTTGGGTAAAACCTAAGCAATAGTCCAGGTATTGGGGAAAAACTAATAAACATAAAGGACATTCTACCTGCTATGAATAACTTACGTCAAACTCTCGTAACGTTATACGTAAAGTTAAACACAAATTTAAATGTCTTAATATCACATTAACGAGAAATTTTAATTCTATGTTTTTAAGAATATTGTGAATATTTTATGTAACCCTATTCTGGTCTTTCGTTGTATAAAATCTGAACATTAAGTAAAAACTATTGATTTCGTGGATGTTTTTACCGTAGCAGTCACTGTGAGGACTATAGGTTCAGTAATCCTCCGAATAAAAGTTGTGGTTCTGAGAGATGCCTTGAACTCCTTAGGTACGCTGGACGAATCGTCGTAAGCGATCTCAAACAGGGAGCTGTTCGAAATTTCGAAGTCGATTCTCTCCGTGGTCAGGTCGATGTCCCGAACAATAACGTCGTTGACGCAGTTGGTGATCAAAAACCCGGGAGGTACCGGAGGAGCGATGGTGAATTCGTACGTGCTGGAGGGTCTGAACAGGGGATCGTGGTTGTTTGTGTCCTGTACATCCACTACAAAGACCTGTCAAAATATAAACATTTTATGCTTTTTGAGGTATGTAGAGCATAATGTGATTTCTTGTACGTTAAGTGGAGTATCGTTTAATATATAAAAAAGCTCGCAGATTGGTGGCTCACCTTTAAGAAATGAGTATGTTCGGAATTATTCGCCAGAAGAAGTACCTACATTCAACGAAAAACCACAGCCAAAGAATAGCATTCTCGTAATGTTACATTTTGTGTATCGAGAATACAATAAGGAGTAACATCTCTTATGGGAGAAAAATTGAAAAAATGTCTGGCATTAGCTTAGATAGTAGGTCAAAACCCGTCCGGAATGGCGCTGGTGTAGACAAATGATAGTATGAGTGTAGCAATAGTAGATGAATTGACCAATATTCATCCAGACCGGCGCAGTATCATATGAAGGAAGCAATGAATTGACCAACAATAACCTTTAAAATTAACCATGGTACCGATGTGGCGCCTCCTTATTTACAGACATTTTTAATATACAGACATGTTTCTCCTTTATTTTTTTCAGATTAAAGGGGGTTAGAGTTGGCAATGCGCCAGTGAATAAATAGCACGGGCTTCGTTTGATCACTTTTGGTTATCATCAACAATTATCGGGTTACTTTCCCACTATTCCACTTTTGAGGCTTTAAATACATAGTTGCCATTAAATACTTACCAAAGGTCTTGAGGTGCCGCCGGTGCATCTGAAATTAATAGTAAATCCAAAAGACATTTCTGTTTCATATTCTTCATAATTTGCGTACGCTTCGTTAGTGGTAACAACCAGTCTGGAGTTCGCAAAGCTGATGGTTACATAGGGTCCTGCGTTGAGTCCTTCTCTAAAGCTAAAGCTATTGATACCTGGAAAACGTTATTTTTTTTACGAAATTTTTAAAATATTAAGAATATCTACATTTAAAGAATGAATAATAAATAAGAGAGTCGACCTTCGCAGCAATCCGTGGATAGACCGTGCAAGTGCCGCGCACTTGTAGACTTTACATTTCATTTGTATGTTCAAGCATAAGCTTTGTTTATACGTTTTGAATATACGGGACGGGTATTTTGAGGAGGTCGTGGCCTAATCAGTGGTCGGCATTTGAGTCGATCGCTAAGTTAAGTTGCTCTGGCTGCCACCGGGTGCGACTTTCTGATGGATTTCTTTAAACATATTCTGTAACGTTCTTTCATCCGCCAGTATAAAGATAATATTGTACTTATTTTCCATGTGGTTTTTTATTTTACTCTGTATTCTCAATGAAGAAAATTTATTATTACCTTATATTTAGATACTAGTGGACACGGCAGATGTTGCCTTGTCTGGATTTTGTCTCGTCTGCTACTACCTAATTAACGAAAGTTTAAGTATTTTCTATAAACAGTGACACTGGTCGAATGTTTTATGAAATAATTATTATTTTAACGAACGTCTGCTATTTGAAGTATTCTAAAGTAACAACAAGTTTACATTTCTATAATTTTTTTAATCGTCATTTTGATATTTGTTTTCTTTCCTTACTCTTAAACCTTCTCTTAAATGAAGCGAAGGAAACAAAATAAACACAATTCAAATTTGTCCAGCCGATTTTGAGTTTTAGCGAAACTAACGAACAACCTTACCAACGAGAACCTTATTTACTTTCAAGTAGGCCTTCTATTAGACTAATATTTTTTTCTGTGAAAATGACTGTCTTAAAATTATTCCATCACTTTGCATCATCACCAGTACATACATCTCCCAGCCCTATGATACACGTATCTATAGAAAAAAATTTCATTTTTCTAGGACTTTATGAAGCTTTAGTATTCCCATTTTATTTTATTTTTAAACGGGACTCTACCGGTTTAAATTTCATCCCTGTTACCGTTGAACTATTGAGGACTATATAAAAAGCCACATCTATATTCCTAGTTCAGTATAAACAGAGCTAGATAAATACGACATAATATATAACATACAATGAGTTCTAACTGGCATCTCAAACGATGTGTTAATATTAGATTTTCATCTCATTGCAAATACATACGGAATTTTTGATTACGTCTTAAGATAAACGTTATAATGAAATCTTATTGGATGCCCCTCCTAAATATATAAATACATACATATGGATAATACACCTAGACTAGTGGCGGAAAACGAACCCATCTATCACCCGGTTGCAGCCAGAGCAACTTAACTTAGTGATCGACTCAAATGCCGACTGATAGAACATGCTAAAAACTCATTAGGAAAATTATTTTGAACGAAATCGGACAACAACTTTTGAAGTTATTTAACATTTGAGTCGATCGCTATGTTAAGTTGTTCTCGTTGCGACCGTGTGATAGATGGGTGACCAATTCTAGCACTGTTTTATATTTGATAACCGACCTCCTCCGTGTTTCGGAAGGGTGAATCCATGGAATGCTAAGAAATTCGTCTCTAACATATAATTATATATCGAATATTACTATAAACCAACATTATTAATATCGAAAGGGGTGTCAAAACCAGTGCTCGCTATCACAGGGAATTATTTGGTATTGATAGATAATGTTATTGCACAATCTACTTACTGGGTAATGTTGATAGACGGAGGGCCGTAAAACATAACTTATATCTGAAGGATGAAACCTTAAGTTTTGAGTGAGTCATTATAATTTTTCTTATGTAATAGTAGTATTAAAAACATTTCAAAATCGGACATAAATATATAAAAAGTTCATTTTTTGGAAGCTTTAAAGTCTGACAAAAGTTCTGGGCAAAGCTGGTAAGCATCTGAACCTTTTCAAATTACTTTAGTTTTATTCTACAAAATGTATGTATATAAAAGTCAACCATTTAAAAATAGTTTAAGAAGCTCTCAATTTTATTAATCTTTCTCATCTAGTACCTGCTCATGGATCCCAGTTACTACTTTGCAAGTATGCAGGTGTTAATATGTACATGAGACTACACAGAACCTAAGGTTTCATTTCATCCTTCAGAATTAAGTTGTGTCTTACGACCGTTAGATCTCGGTCCATGGTGGTTTCTTTTATAGCCATAGCATTTATTCAAACCATATTACATTAATATAGTATTATTTTATTGAAATGTATATTATTACACTAGGATTTATATCCCATAAAGAATTGCATTTTACTAATGACACATAAATCAACGATGATGAACACAAACGTTTCGCTCCGGCACCAAAGAATCATTAGGATACATTTACATGGTTATGAATTAAATCAATATAAACCAAAAACTTCCGTAAGGTCATTAGGAATCCTTTCATTGTGCGGTGCACGAATAGCTCAGTGACATTTATCGGGACCCCCAATGTTACATTAAGCTATGTAGATAGATATGTGTGTGTGGTTGTGTGTGTCTGCGTGCGTGCGTGCCTGTTTGTGTATGTTGTAAATTGTAGTCATGGAAATTGTATTGTCATTTTTCAGAATCTTCAAACCTCTCTGAGACAGTAGATGAATTTTTGGATGAATCAAAACAGACAGATTTGTCAGAGCATGATTATGTTAAATCTAATAGCGTCAAAAATACGTGGATATCAAAAAATAATGACACCCTCAAAATAAAAACGAAATATTTATTTAAAGGTATGCTATTTTCAAATTAACCAAATATTTAAACACCCTTTGGAGCTGCGAAAGTCACTCTGACCAACGGCATTATATGTTCAGAAACAACAAAAAACTCAGCCTAGAGACAACAAATGAAAGAATAGAAACCTTTGTGTTATCATTATGTCCTAAAATATTTACTATGATGCTGCAATGAACTAAATTGAATCTTGGCCTTGGAAACAAGGACATTCCACTTCTTACGGTCCTGGGCTGCTTCTTGCCACTGCTTTGCCTAAAACTGGCACAAGTCCTCCTTCACTTTGTCTTTCCAACGATATGTAAAACAAACAAAGACAAGGGGCTAACAAGCAGGTAGCAAGCACCTTAGTGTCTTCCGATTTGGGACAATCGACTGGTCTTCTACCAATCCGGTTGTCCCATTTACGCTCGTTTCGTACTTTTCCCATTCTTTCCACTAGATCGAGCCAGCGACCAAATACTCCCGGGTTAAAATACAATGTACCAATGTATTACAACTTTATTTCTTGCAAGGTTCTGTTTATAGGTATGTTTACATGATATAATCACGTTTTTACAAAGGTTTCATCACACTATACAGTGTGACTGGCCAAACACTCTTAAGTGTCTGGCCAGTCATACATAAGGAGAGCACTCGGTACTCGATTCTCGTTATCATTTTTTTTCATTATCCTATTATGTGTACTGCTGGGCAAAGGCCTCCCCCTTCTCGATCCACCTTTCGGGGCCAATCTATTAATCGGATCCCATTGTTTTACGTGCCTCCCGAAACACGGAGGAGGTCGGATATCAAATATAAACCAGTGTTTGAATTGGTCGCCCATCACTAGGTCGCAGTAAGAGCTACTTAACAAAGTGATAGACTTAAAATGCCCACCGCTTATTACTATGCTATGGTTACGACCTTTTCTCTAATTGCATATGACTATAATACCTTTAAAAAGATTTGTCTGTTTGTTCCGAGTAATCTCCGAAACAGCTGAACTAGATTTCGACGGGACTTTCATTTGCAGATAACTGATGTTGCAAGGCGTTACGTAGGTTACTTCAGTTTTAGAAAAATAACTAGGGTTCCGCAAAAAATTTATACCCTTAAAAATTAAAAAAACCTTAACATTCATGCAGATAAAGTGACGACATACAGTCAGTTTTTAGTAAATAACAATAACGAACATTAATAATGTTATCTGAAAGTATTTTAAAAATATTTATTATGCATTTTGTGTTTAAATAGAAAAACGAAAAATATTTTGTATTTTGCATTTGTAGTACTAAATTAAAAAGTATTTGTATTTTATTAAAATTTATTAAAAAGAATTTTATACATCTCTATATACTTGTGACTAGAAAAAAGATTCTACGCGTTCGTTAGGTTCTGGAGTCCTACAAGGAAACCTTACAGTATCACCCTGTCCGTCCGTCCGTCCGTTCACTCTCAAGGATAGGCTTTCCAAACTACTAAACGTAGAGACTTGTAATATTCTATGTAAATAGAAAATGCTAAGAAAGATCAAACCACAGCTTTTGCACCTATAACAAATGCCTTTATCGCGCATCAGGTACGGAACCGTTCCATATAAGCGTATCTTGACAAGGTCTTGGCCACTTTATCTTATTTATTAGGTTTTCATTCTCCGATTCCGGATTGAAATCCATTCAACCAATCAAAGATTATAAAAGCGGACCCAAGCCGTGTTTGGGCTAATAATGATGGAATAACTTTTAACTGACATTTTATTTGATATAGTATAAGTAACATTGTAAATTCGAAATTATTTTAAATATAAATTGACTTATTATGACAAAATTGTTCCTCTTTAAAAGTTCTAAATAATAGTCCGCGACAGCATAAGTCTATCTTTTAAGGTAGGCTCAGAATAACCATTTTTGGGCCAACCAAATTTATTCTAAATTAATGCACTATTAATAATAATAAAACCATTTATTCACTTCACTTAACCTAATTACAAAGTCCGCTTATGAGAATAAAACTATAAATACTGGGCTGGATTATAATCTAAAATAAAAATAAAGAAACTAAATATATAACAAACCAAAAAAAAAATGAAATAATTAGGCCAGTAAAATGAAATGGTCGCATCCTCAGCACAGGATGTCATCGTATGCATTATACGACAGTGCTGATTGGTGAAGATCTTTTTAAAAACGTAATATTAATCTTTATCCAAAAACTGTTTTTAACCCCTAAGTGATAAGTGTGGCACACGCGAAAGAAGTCGCGTGGTACAGCTACTAAGGTATACGGTATGTTCATATAAATTTTATTTACTTTTCCTTTTTGTAGATTCGTTGTTTCTTTTTTTAATGCTCCGCACATAGTTTATAATTGTCACCTGCTTTATAGCTGTGTAAGAGTTAAGTGGAACCTTAATTGGCTTATGTTTTAGTTTATGTTTAATTTATAATAATAAAAAAATAAAATAAAATGTTATAATTAATTTCTAAGAATAACCTTTAGCAAAATTTCCTATAACTCGGAGCTGTCATCTAAAATGGTAAAGCACTTTTTTGGTCGACTATACAAAACGTGTATATATAAACGAATCAAATTGAAGCGTCTGTTTGTAACAAAATCGAAACTAAATTCGTGTACTAAATAGTCAAAACAGAAATAAAAACATTCTTCCGTCAAGTCCGTTTGTTTGTTACGGGTAATCTCCAATATAGGTGAGATTGGGAAGGGATAGGGGAGAGTGGCAGAAGCAAAGGCCTTTGCCCAGCAATGGATTCTTCTTGGCGTTTCAATGACAAAACTGTAGGTAGGTTAGGCCTTATTTTTTCGAAGCCCATAATGAGGCGACAATAAATGCCGAGTGCAGTGGGTTATCAAAGGCTCGCCTTAAGTGACTACCGACACCCATGGACAACTGCAACACCAGGGGGATCGCAGATGCGTTGCCGGCCTTTGAGAAATGTGTATGCTCTTTTCTGTTCATGCGTGACGAATAAAATTTATCATAAATTATTTATAGACAGTCTATGAGTCGAGTTATGAGCAAGCAAGAATAGATATTTTTCCAGTTACTTTAATGTTAGTAAAAAATATATATAACTAGCTGTGCACGCAACTTCGTCCGCGCAAAATTGAAAACACTAAATTTCTCAAATCGGACCAGTAGTTCCTGAGATTAACGCGTTTAGGTAAACAGACAAAATGCAACAGCTGAAGAGCTCTTCAGCTTTATATATTAGTAAAGATACGTGGTTAATTCATGTTTATAAAAATATGTGCTTGTGGGTAGTACGTACAGTGCGTGCAGTCTAAAAATGCACGCCTCTTCACACAATTCCATTGTTTTAAAACGTGAAATTAAATATTAATTGTACACTATTTGCATGTAGAGATGAATACTTTGGAGGGGCGTGCATTTTTGTACTGCACTCACTAAACACAAATATTACGTTAATGTTCAATCAAAGAAACAATACCTTTGAACGAAACTCGTTAATAGCAGAAAATTTTGGATATTTCTTGCAATCTGTGCCGTATTATAAGCGACATTAGCATCTTAAAATTAAAAAAATTACATTGTTTTAAATATCACACGCTTACTTACACACTAAATATTATTTATGGTTGACTTCCCGCAGAACATGCGAGAATATACATGCATATTAATTTCGCTTTGGTCTCATTTTGTCGCGTCCTTTACTTGTTGCTGAACGACTTTAAAACTAGTCGCTACTTGCCAAGGCCGTCTAAGGTTGTGTTCAAAAAAAGTTTTATGAATGCATGATATCTCTTTACAAGTTTAAACTATGCGTAGTTGCTAACTCTCAACGGCCGATTATTTACTATTTTACGTGCTTTATTACGTAAATTTGCGTATCGCAAAAAACTGGCAACTTGCCCAGTCGGGTCAGTAAAAAAAGGGGGCCTCACAATGGGCCATTTTTCTTTTGCAGACTCATCATATGCCAAAGAGCGGGCGGAATCTTTAGAGCGCGATGTAAAAGAATGCAAAAAAGCCTTAAAGGTAGTTTAGAGTTAGTAGACATCGGCTAAAAACGGATATTTCGATATTAAGGAGGTCTGAGGTCTCCAGCAAGTTTAATGTTATGCGAACAAAATCGTGGGAAACAGCTAGTTAGATATGAAAGTACACGTCTGTAAAATCTACACGATTACTGTCTGAATGATATTTTCAAGTTTTCAAGCACTTATCGCGTTGTATATCGAATCTAAACGCGGACAATGTCGCGGGGAATAGCTAGTAAACAATAAAAGTGTAACGCTTAAAGACTCGATATTTCATACGTCAACATCGGTACGCGCATCCTAGACTGGTAGAGTTTTATTTTAAGATTCCTATTTATAGAAGTAATGGAGATGCGCGTATGCCGTTTAGAGTGTAGAAGATACTTTGAATGCAATTGAACCATTTTTATTAGCTCTAATTGAATGTAATTAACATTTACATATACGTAAATCTATAGCGGGAAAGGTCATCTAAAAAAATAGCCAAGGGCGTGGCGCTATAAATGTATTTGTAAAATAACTTCAAAAGTTGTTGTCCCATTTCGTTGAAAATAATTTTCCTAATGAGTTTTTAGCATGTTCTATCAATATGGAAAATTTCAAGTCTCTACGTCTAATAGTTTGGAAATGCTAGGGGGGGGGGAGCACCTAACAGGCAAGACATAAATCTCTAATCGCAGAATACGACTCGCATTTAACCGAATTATATTAAGTTAAAAGAAAGTTCCATTGTACGAGTATAAATACGGTTTACTTACAAAGGGGAGATCCGAAGCGCCGCGCTCCGTTGATTATTGTTTAACTCAGTTTTTGTACCACGTCCCTCCTTCCGATGATTTATTTTAACTGGTAAAATTTTTGTTCCCACTTAGGCGATGATTTAACAATGTGAATATAATAGGCGTAACAGTATACGGACTCTACGTACTTGTACTTATCGATACTTATATATAAAGCTGAAGAGTTTGTTTGATTGTTTGCTTAATGCACAAACACTCAGAACTATGTCTGGCGACGGCATATAAGACATAATTATGTAAAACCGCACATCTGTTATTGGTTTTTAAGATAGTCCACAGAAACTCGACAAATCAACAAATCACAGAACCGACAACAATCAAGTGTCAGAGACGAGTAGATTTAATTAAACAACTCTCCAATTGGATAAAAATTAAAAATAAATAATTTTCTACAACGAAGCCCACCATGCGCTCCTAAAGTCTGCAATAACGTCACGGGAAATCAATTTAAAATATACTCTAATACGTAGCAGTAAAGTTTATTTTTCAAATAACAGTTCACATGACGTGAAAGCATGCAATCTTTGATTGCGTAATACCTACATCTATATTTACATGTGAGCTGAGGAAATAAAATGTCTTAGGATAATAATATACACTCGTTTATACAGTCAAATCACAAAACTATTGCTATACAATGTTTAAATTTTACTTATTTTTTCACTTCTGGGACTTTGCTTACATTTACATGACTAGCGACTGGATTCAAATATCGATTTTATAATCAAAAATGCGTTTACTACGATGTTAAAAAAAAAAAACAAAAAACATTGGTGCCCGTGAAGTCGGTTTACAGGTGACAATCTTACGTGATAACGCCGATCGTGCCTCTCTATCGCTTGTTCCTCGCTTTCGCTTGCACGCTCGGCTCAGGCGGAACGTGACACTTTTTCGCGCGTACAGCCGGCATTCATCAATTTATAAGGCGTTATCACGTCAAAACCTTTAAGAGAGGTAGGCTGTAATAGATTTTTTACTCGTAATGTGACCATTCTCACAGTCAAAGATATAACAACCAACAACGACGGATCTTATAAAGCAGATCCTGATATTCTGTAAATAGCATATTTACCTCATTTATTGTCTTTTTTTTATTCATAATTTAATTTCAATTTGATTTAATTTTTTATAATTTTATATATTTGTCAGTGTTATTGGTTTACGCCGGTCTGAGTACTTAGTGCGAGTTTCTCTAACTTTTACGCGTTGGTAAAGTTTACTTCAATTTGTATGGAAATTGATCAGGCGAAATTTTGTACTCCTCCGTCAGCGCAATTTTCGTAAATTGGTACCTAAACTTTTCGCTTCACATATTAATAGATAAATAAAAATATATTAAATAATACCTTTATATACATAAGCCTCACAAAAATAAGTCAAATATGTAGACCAGCTAGTATTGACCTAGTTAGTTCTACTAGAAAGTGTTCGAACATCGGTTTAAAAATTTGAAATAATCTCTACTAATATCTTAAATTTATATAAACACGTTAAAACATTTTCATTTCAAAACAAATTAAGGTTAGTCGAATTTGCAAACGTAAACTGTGTAAGCGATGAGGGAAAGTAATATATTTAAAGATATTTTGTCATCTCTAAAACAGGTCACCTAAAAACACTTAAAATTGCGCAATTTTTGACAATCTGATAGTGACTTATTACTGATGGATGTTGTCTAAATCCAATGGACTTTCAACTACAGCAGGTGGTCCTAAAATCTAAATTTTAAGAACAAGTGCTTCATCGGTGAAAAGTGTACCTAGTATTTTGGAATGTATAAAGAGTAGGAAGGAAGACGGAGGTTGCAGAAGAAAGAAATCTTTCCCCAGAAGGTTAAAGATGCAGGTTTATGCATGTTCTTCACTCTTCCTAAGTCCATAGAATTAGTGATGTGATTAGACAATATTATCATTACATTGAAATGCACAAGACAGCTCCTGATTGTAGTTGTGATACGTTTATTCAGATTATATCTAGACTGTAGAAGTTGTGAGTCCTTTTGTATTTAGCAAAGCTAAGGTTACAACTACAATAACAGGGTCACCCACATTTGGTTTGAAAACTATTGCGTT
This sequence comes from Charaxes varanes, assembly GCA_024363005.1. Lineage (NCBI taxonomy): Eukaryota > Metazoa > Arthropoda > Insecta > Lepidoptera > Nymphalidae > Charaxes > Charaxes varanes. Next base: position 7,174,431 of record JANCMC010004801.1, read on the forward strand.
AGTCTTTATTAGATTTACACGACATGGATTAATGGCATAAATCGGTACCAAGTCGGTCAATGCTAGCGCTCGCGATATCTTTGTTTTCACACCTCTATTAAAATACATGAACCTAGATGTTTCATGGCAACCCTCTGAGATTTAATAACATTGAATTCGAAATTAATAAAACCCCAGATACTCCACTCGGGTACGTTCGTTGAATTCAGTAAATTAATCACCTACGCCATTAACCGTGTATTATCTAAATGTATGTATTTATATATTTTTTACAAAAAAGATATTTGTGTATAACAGGCGTCTGTTACCTATAACCCAGACATTCCCGTTCATCAACCCATCCGTTTGTCACATAGTTCTGTATATGATTATTTATTTAATTCATACGTAATTCCCAATTTTCATAGACAATTGCATAACCAGCAAACTCGTTGATGCGCTGTCGGCCTTTGAGAAGAAATGAAAAATATGATATTTTCTAGAAGTACCCCTAGTTTTCTTTATATATAAATATATATATATAAACATATTTTAATCAGGTAAAACAGAGCTATGTCAAATTCCCTGCTTGTTATGATTTCCCCAAAATAACGCATGATTCTATCATCTATTCTAAATTGTACCCATTTAGTTAAGGGTTAAGAAGCCATACAGTGTCACGATGGGGTGTCTTTTTAACGCCGTCTATTTTGATGGGCTGGTCCACTAGCCCCCAAAAACGAAGGGTTACCGACCCCCTAATATGACGCTTTTTTATTCCATTACAATGCGCAAAACGGAAACTGTGGAGTGTAAAAGATTTAAATTGGATTCGACATTTCGATGTTTTAAAGCAATTTATATGTAAACATGGAAATGTTATTTCATAGCCTTTGTGCTAACTCAAATAAAATAAAAACAAAGCGAATATTAAACGTATATTCAGTATATTAAAATATAATATTATTCTTTTGTCCAAACGAAAGAAGGTCATATTGAAAGCGCTTATTGACAACTAAGCTGCACGTTAAAAACCTTCGCCTCTGACCTAAAAAAAATAACAAAAGAAGAAAAAAAAGTAATCTGAAAACAAAACACTAATAACGAAGCTGTATATTTTAAACCTTTGCCTTTTTCATAAATAGACAACAAAAGAAGAAACAAGTAATACGAAAAATTCAACACCGTCAGCGAAGCTGCACATTATAAACCTTTGCCTAATTCGTTAACAAAAAAACCACTACAAATCTTGCGACCATAGACTACGAAAATAGGGCAGGGGGATGTTAAAACCGAAATTAATCGTTGATAACCATAATCGTAACACGCCATACGGCGTCTATGCGACCCTGGAGCCGTCTTCCGAGTGAGCATACCCCTGAGGGCGACGACCAACTGTTGCCATCAGCTATGATATGTTTTATATTGCGGATTACAACTGGGCGCATTGTTGGCGAATTAACTTCAGTGGCTTGTTTTCTATAGCTATACGATATGGATAGATCGTCCTGAATATTTAGCAGAAGGAAAAAAATAAGTAATCAATAATTTAAATTTCAGTAAGAAGGAAGGAGTGAAAGAAAATTTCAAAAATATCAAAAAATCTGAAAAAATATTGAAATTTAAATGGGAGAGTAGAACCCTGTCAAGTCGTTCGGTACAAGTTATACTTTTTATTAAACTTTATTTACATAATTATTACTAATAATACCATCACTATCATAAATTAACGTTTCAAACATTGCTTATCCCGGAGCTATAGATAGATAGATATAGCTTCACTTGAATGAACATTTCAATGATCATGTAGTCTGGCCGGGGCCTTTGTGTAACTTCATAAAATTTTGTGGTACTTTGTAGATTTCAAGGACAAAAACGTACAAACACTTTGAGCTATGCCTGGCTTCAATATTGTGCCTATAGACATTGTGTTTTTTTTATATTCTGTCACAAGTATTTGCATCATAGGAATGCATCTATGGTCATAAAAAGGAGGAAATTGTAAAAAAAAGTTATAATCTTAAAATTGTCAAGAATTAATCTACTCGCAACAAGGATGTGATAAAAGGGCCTGCATATGCATATGCTAATATATTTTTTAAATGAAAAAAATTAGACATATCGTACGCCATAAGTGCTTAAAGCAGAATTTAATAAATATCTTTTATTCTAACAATCCATATACATATGTGTATATTCCGAAAATCTGTACCGACAATAGAAATTAAACCCGAGCTAAGTTTAAGTTTTCAATAAAGCTGGAATTCTTACTTGATATTGTCATCATGACCCAGTCATAAAACCATAAACAATATTTTATTCCTCTACCAGATTGTCAGCTTTGACTTTTGTGTTTTGTACGTAAAATGTCTGCTTAAACGTTCCATATAAATAAAGTGTTTTTGTATTTGACAAAGTCATGTCACAGAATATCTTTGTTAATTTTTGTCGATCTGTTTCTTGTAGCTAATCACCGTAACACAGACCAATTTTAACGGAATTTTCACGGGCACATTGTTTAACATAATACCGTAGCCAGACATGGCTTCATTTGAATGATCATTCCAATGATCATGTAGTGTGGCAGGAGACTGTGAAGATTTGTAGTACTTTGTAGTCTTCAAGGACAAAAATGTTCAAACCCTTTGCGCTATGTCTGGCTCCGACATAAGGAATATTGTAGTCCCCCCCTACAACACGGTAGGTTTATTCCATATTATAGGAAAACGCGATTTTGGAGTATTCTCGTACAACACGCTTGTACAGCCCCGAATGTTCATAATATTAAACTATATATTACAGAGTACTATTAATGCGTTATAGGGGGGATTACCGTATAGGCTTATAAAAATTTATAAAAATGGTTTGCAGTACCGCTGTACAGATTATAAACATCAAACACATGCAAAGTAAATTATTCCAATCTGGAAAAAGTCGCGGTTTAAAGCTAGTACATAACATTTCTGTATTAGAACGTTTATAGCAATTTTACTGCCGTTGTTCAATACACAAATCATAATCGTAAATTATGTACGGAAAGAAATATTTTATAGACTGCAATCGAGCGTGCATAAATCTTACACCTTATTTTATGTAATTGTTTATAAAAGTCATATGGCATAAGTATGTATGGTTTTTTAGCAATATATGTATGTGTGATATCTTTAAAGATTACTTACAATTATTATTAATAAACAAAACAAATACTTATTTATTTAAGATGCTCTCATTTTAAAGATTTTTTTTTTTTAATATTTCGAATACTTTTTAGGTATGTCTCATATTTCCGGTTCCTTTCCTACTCACCTTAAATGAAAAGCTTGTGTCAAGAGTGGGTGAAACAATTCCCCAGTGACAACGTGGTTTGAACCGGGTACCTTGTAGGTATCAATCCGTCCTTCTACAGTTGAGCTATCGTGGCCTATCATACATTCCTACCGTATTTTACGAACTGGAAGATACGATATTTAAACCCAAAGCTGAGTCCCCTTCTGATTGGTTAAAAGATAACATCGGAGTGGGGAGATGTTATTGTTATAAAATCTGCCAGTATCACGATAACGCTCGAAGGGTCCGGACGCCTGCAACGTCGGTAGATAAGCTGTAATGCGACGCTTTGGGGGTGTTTTTTTTTAAATAGAATTGACTTTATGACGTACGGTAAATCCCGAAGAGTTATTTAGGCAAGCCATTTATTTTCTTGGGCACAGAAGGGTCCCTTATCTTTTAAAATTTATTTTTTTACACGTAAATCAGACGAATTTCTTTAGCACTCCATGCGGATGCTGGGTCCATAGCGTTGCAGAAGAAGAAAAGAGCAAAGCCCGGGTTTTCAATAGATTTCAGAACTTTATAATATCACGCGGAATGACTATATCATAAATTATCTTTAAATAAAAAGAAATCCGCCTGAAAAACACCAAGGTAAAATAATTAGTATTTTCATGTGGTTACTTAGTAGACTACTGATGTCTTGAAGTTGGTACCAAGCAAAAAAGGTTCCGATAAACCGACGCAGTTGGTACCGACTTCAACACATCAGGGGGACACAAACTTTTCGAATCGAAGTAATTCGACAAGTTGACTTTACTAAGGATGAAATTTTCATGCTAGTGTTATTGAAGAGAAGTCTAAATTGTGTCACGCTTTTAATCGATGCCAATGCAACCCGGGTTGACGTTAAGAAGGGTCTGTTGTGAGTGATTTAACAAAAACTAATGGCTGATGTCCAGCAGTGGACGTCAGCGGGCTGAAAGAAGAAGAAGAATGGCTAATACTTAATAGAAGAACTATTTGGGAAATAGGGATTTTATATGAACAACAATTAACAAACTTTCACTCTAATTAACACCGCCTGATATTGTAATTAATTTATTACGCTATAACTAATATGATTTTTAACTGACATTTTATTTAATATAATATAAGTAACATTCGAAATTCGAAATTATTTTTTAATCTAAATTGACTTGAAATATATAAAACCATCCATTTGACATTTAACATTTATATAATAAACATGAATTAACAATAATATAATTTGGAAAGACATAAAATTAAAATAATTTCGAAAATACTTTTACAAACGCCCTAACAGGGTTATATGTAAAATTAAATTAAATTAACTTTATCGCGTATCAATCCTATACGGAACCCTTCCATATAAGCGTGTCTTGTCACACGTGACTATTTTTTTTAATATCTTAAATAAAAATGCTCATGTACAATACAATTTTAATTTTTCACATCTGCCGCGATGGCTCACCATTTTTTGTGTATAAGTTTGTAGACCAAAACACAAGGACCTTGACCCCAAGCACAAACGCTACTAATGATAGTTCAAACAAGATTATCATCCCATCACCTCATTACTACCACTGTCTATACGTCAATCAACGGACAAAAAATGATCAACCGTTGATTGATGATTACGGTTGATAGTTCATTGACAAAACTAGTTTCTCCTTTAATGGAAAGGTATCCTTGCATCCGTAGTGGGAACATTTTCTAAAGTGATTTATCATAAGCTAGCTTTAGACACCATGCTTCGCTTTATATTGGACTATTTCATTATGTAACTAGCTAAAGCCGAAAAACTTAACGTTGAAAATCCAAATGTTTGATGGATAAAAATACTCTGTACTTTCTAGCGTTATAATAATAATAATTTTATAATAATAATTTATTTATTTCTAGCAACAAATGGCTCATACAAATTGTGTTAGTAATTACATAAATAACTTATTTTCTATGTTAGTCCTTACTGTAAAACTTTTTTTAGCCATCTAGCAAATTATATCACTATATGAGTTTAGTTTTTATATATATTTTTGAATGATTAATAGCCTCTACGCTAAGTTGCGATAAATTGTTACGACAAAACTGGTCAGTTTAAACTGCACAGTTTTTTCGCAACGATTTGTAGAAACGTGTGTAGCGACTATTAGCGATCGTTCGTACATCATAAAAAAGTTTAAAGTGAGATGTAAAACTATGGCGTCATCCAGAAATTAAGTCACACTAATTTTACGATTTCTTGACTCACCCTGTCCTTGTCATATTTTGGAAACCCTTCCATATTACATCGTATAATGTATGTGTTATAAATAAATTGAAACGGATTTTTTCTAAATACATGTGACGTCACTTAGCGTATGACCCCTGCCTATTGTCACATTTTGTTAATACCCTATCCCGTTTAACGTGTGACATTATTCACGGATGACCCCTAAATGCATGTATGCCGTAATATAATCTCGCGAACATATAACAAAAATTTCCTATAAAGATGTCCCAAGCTGTAAAAAAACCATAGAGTTAAAGTAAATCTACAAGTTAAACATCACTATGTGTTGATATTGTGGTTGGGCCATTTATTTATTTTTGTCAATTATCTCATGAAACGTTCTATTGAAAGGGCTTTATCTGATGCACCTTCAATAAATAGAATTTTTGTAAATAAATAAACAGTATTTTTAAATTGTAATTGTTTTTTATTCCTTGACATAAACCATAGGTACCAACATTTTTTTAGGATTTTCAGCTACGGTAATTAATAAAAAAAAATATGGCCAAAAACATTTCTTGCCATATATCTGTAAAGGGGAAATTGGAAAATAAAACAACACGTTTGCTTCTTATCATATATATCTTCTGAAGCTTTAAATGAAACTTGTATTTGTACATGTAAGAAATACAGATTAAAAAATATTGCATACATACGAGTATAAATATTATGCTACATTATCGACAGTTAACGTTTAAGGTTTTTATCCACTTACCGGCACTATACTTAATTTCTAAAAACCGACCGACAAACTGTATTACTAGTCTAATCGTGCCCTTAGCATGCAGGTATGCATGCAAGAGGACTTGATGGCTGCCACACAACAAAAAAGAAATTATTTAATTTCGTGTGTCGTTCGGATTAAGTTAAATGCACGTCAGCATTCGTCACATTTCAGCGATTTATTTATATTTGCGACTATAAATTGAAATATAAGCTATCCTATCTTTTAAGTTGCATCAAACTAAACACGATGTGCAAATTTAAATTTAAATCGGTTAAGTGGTTTAGGAGTCCATCGCGGACAAAAAACGTAACGCGCATTTTATATATATTAAGAAGAAGAAAAGTACAAATTTTTCTTGACCACAGTATCACGTGTGAACATCTGGACCGACTTCGGTAATTAATTTAAATTTGGTGTGTTTGTTACTGGCAGGAGACGGTTCTTATGACAGAAAACTTCCGATTCCAATTTATTGGAACCGAGTGTATAAAATCTTTCGGGAGTTCCGATATTTCTATATCGAACCTCCGTAACAATTCCTGTTTATTGTTAGGTTTTATATTTTTTGGGTCCCTCAGTCTAATTTAAATTTAAAAGTCTACAGTTTTTTATGTATCCATTTGCATACTTTGAAATTTTAAAAAAAAAGCTATACTCTAATATTATCTCGAAAGATATGTATGTTATAAGACACTACTAATTAATTTGAAAGTTATGCGAAAAAACCATTTCAATATTTTGTCAAAGAAAAAACTGTATTTAATACCATTGATTGTTTTTTTTTCAGAACGGGACTTTATTGGAAATAGCTTCAAATCGTCCTCAATGGCATGACCCGTTGACATTCTGCTTAGACATGATGCTAGATGCTGGGGACCCTTCTTCTAGATTGGTAGCAGGGGTGTGCTTTCCGGAAAGTGACAATGAAGATAGCTCTATTCTATATATCGCATATGGCGTTGGTAAGTTTGGCTCATCTACTTAGCTAGCTAGCTGTACCCCGTAACTTCGTCTGTGTGAGTTCATTGATTTTTAATTTAAAATAAAAAAAATTATAAAACTCTATAGGGTCTTCTCGTCTTTTAAATAAATTTTAGCTTTTTTAAAATGATTGATTTTAACACCGTTTCCGATTGGTAAAAATTGCCTTGTATGACCGAAAATGGAGAAAGCGTGATCCCCATGTTTGTTAACACTCTTGCTGACAACGGCATTAAATCTAAAAGAAATTAATAGTTTTTTTAATCGTATAAAAACAGTTGAAATAAATTAAATAAATATACATTTAAATATTTTGAATCTGTATAGTGACAACATTTGTTCAATGCTTTGGTAGTTGTAAATAACAGGTTGCAGAAATATTTAATAAAACATTTTTTTAAGAACAATGTAAAAGAAGTATTAATATACAAGTTTTCATTACTTAATAAAGATATACGAATTTAAATTCAAAGAATGTGGGTATGATTGTATTACCCTTAAGTATAACTTCTTTTAGTATCTGAATAATATAATTCGATCAATTACTGCTTTTGGCAAGTTCCTAATGAATGTGAGGAATAGGAATGACCCCAGAATAATCCCCAGTGGTACGCCATGTGTAATGTTTAAATAATAGCACACAATATCATACCCATTGTGATCATCTGCGTTATATTCCACCTTTCTCAAGGAGCCATCAGGTTCTACCAAACTATATGCTCCGCGTACTCGGTGTCCATCTCTCGTTTCATGGTGCTGTTTGTGATCGCCGGTTTTTTTGTCCGACACTGCATACTCAAATTCGTATTTTGGATAAGCCTAGAACATTTTAACATTTACAGTGTTTATGTATCAATATAAATGTATTTCAGATAAATTTGGTTAACGTTCACAGGCTCCTTGTACGCGCATAAAATTTAATTTTAATCCTAATTGCATCCTATCTTTTTGTCTAATCTTATTTGTCATAAGCTTTTATAATAAATTTATATATTATTGTTTATATTTATGCACATTTAATTGAGATTTTAGTTTTGCAGCCACAAACTTATGTTAAGCTTATTTAGAAATGAAATGAATTAATAATAAAGAACATTTTAGATTGACCTAATAGATTTTGAATAAATCCATTAGTCATCAGGTGTTTCATAAACACTTACGTATGTGTCGTATTTGAAAAGCGGCTGCGATTTGTACGTGATTTGACTGATTGACTCATTAATACAGGCGTTTACCTTTACAAGACGACTTTAGAATCGATTATTAAACAGGAACACTATGGAAATTGTAACTTCTTGAATCATCCTTCACTCGATTGCTAATAATTAAATGAAAATCGATTCTTCGTTCGATATGAAAATAAGAAAATATTGATTTATTTTTTATTTTTACACATGACAAAGAGCAGACGGTTTTCATATTCTTAATATGATGTTTGGTTTTTTAATGTATTTTATTGTTTATTAAATAATAAAGATAATATTTAAAGATGTAAACATAAACTCATACGAGTTTTTTACTATACCAGTGTCGTCATTAATAATTATTATTACGATTGACGGTTACAAACGCCCATAGACTACATAAATAGACTTAGTAAAAGACGAAACTTATGTGCCAACTCAGAGGAGAAAACTGCAAAAGAATAAACAAAAAGAATATCTTAAAAAAATAAAAAATATTTTTTTAATCATCAAGTAGTATAGTGTCTTTAGTCCACATTAAAATGTGTGATGCTTTGCGGAAGATCTGCGTTTTAAATTCAGTACATAGGATGCGGAGTTAAAATAATTCTGTTTAGGAGATCGTGTCGTAATCGCGAGAAAGCGGGCTGTTTGTGACAGAGTGCAGCCGTATGTACTGGTTTCATTGCTGACGCTAGGACCAACATATTATGTGCACTCTTTGGATAGTAGATAAATAACAGTCCTAAATCACGTTTCTTTGTAGCAAAGTTTATCGTGCAACCTCCTTTATGTCGTTTCCATAAAAAGTGACACTGGCAGAATGTTTTGCGCGTCTTAATTTTTAGTGCTTAGGGTTCCATACGGAAACGTTATAGATTCGTCCATTAATCCTAAGTGGTCCACTCACTCAGGATTTTCAAACAATTAGATGCAGAGACTAGAAATTGTCCATGTTGATTGTTCCGTTGGCGCAGTGGGCAGTGACCGTGCCTGCCGCTCTGGAGGTTGCGGTTTCGATTCCCACCTCAAGCCTGGGTTTATTATCAATATGTATATATTAAGTCCAAGCGAGTTATGTCGAATGGCGGCTCTAAGTCTACTTTCAGAGGTTTTAGTGGCTCTTGGTTAATCAGCTCAGGTTTTGGATCCTCATCAGCGTAACCAACCGCAACCGCTGCGATGAGGACAACCATAAAAATGAAGATTTTCATCTGAAAATATAAATCTTTTATTTACTGTGAGCACAGCGGTTATCACACAAAGAATACTGAAGTTATTTGTGGGTTCCTCTCAGATTAGGATGAAAACAAATTTGGCTCTTTAAATTTTTTTATATAGCAACGGGCAAACGGCCGCCTGATGGTCCGTTTAAGAATAGATCGGATTTAGCAAACCAAAGCTATTCACTTAATGTTGTGTTCCTACTGAACGATAGATGTCGTTGTACTAGGAAGATTTTGAATGTACCTTTAAATAAGAATATGGTGCGGAAATCTTAAGATTTGTGGCCGAATTTCTATCCTTAGTAATCTAAAAACGTCTCACCTTGACAATCTCCCAGCAGAAATTGACAGAAGCTAATACGTTCGGTCAATTTATACGTATGATAAAAGTAATTAAACATCAATTATACAACAATATCAAACCGATTGTGATAATAGTTAATTATTTTTTTTCATTTTAATCGACTTATAATTATCTTTTTATTATTATGACAAGCTGTGATTTAGTTTTACATGTCCGCTTGTCCGTCGGTAACCAAAATTGATAAGCTAAATTAAACCTTATTAGAGGTAGCGCCACGTTCTTTTAGTCTGCAGCCAAATTGATTTAGCGAGTCCGGGTACCAGCACCTCTTTCTCACATAAGATCGGCGTAAAGTGGCGGCAATATTGTCGCGTCAAGGGATGGTATTATTGCGTTTCGTCCGGTTTGTGAGAGTTCCCTTTATTTTGAAAAACACATATATATCTTATTTTTGGCATCATAAAATAATAATTATTATACTTTTTAGTGGTGGCTCCCATACGTGTGAAGTACGGATGCCATGAAAACCGAACAAATATAGTATAACTTTTAACTATCAATACTTTTTCTATAGAATTTTTATTTCCTTGATTTTTGTGGTACGGGCGGGGAGAGGCCTTTGCCCAGCAGTGGGAGAAAAAGGACTGTTAATGATGACGATTATCAACTATCTAAACTTCTACGGTTGTTTATTTGTAACTTGAGCTAGGCTAATAATAGATAAATTATACGAACTATATGCGAAGTGGCAGTCAATTCGTGGTATTGTTGTCGCGTTTTGTTCGGTTTATAAGAATTCCCGGTGGCCTAAACCCCTCTTTAAGGGCTGGCAATGCATCTGCAAGCCTGGTGGTGCAGATGTCCATAGAATTCGTTAGTCACTAACGTGAACCGCCTGCCCTTATCCTTTGTAACATAAAAAGGCGTAATGCAAGCTAACCCTAAAGTATGGAGGATACAAGGAAAGTGTAACATCGGGGCAAGGACTTTAGTCCTAAATGCACGCATTAATTTATCTAGTGAACTCCTGACAAAACCGGTTGGGATTTGGGTCTTTTTTTGCCTTTCCTTTTTCCTATACTTCAGAAATGTAACATTTATGCAAGTAACTGAAATTGAAGTCAAGTCAAAAATCGTTTTGTCATATAGACTTTTTTAAAAGCACTTATGAACGTTCTATGTATAATTTTCTTTTAATCATTTCATAATTTGGTGATAAAATTTACGACTTAAGAGATAAGTTCCTCGCGGTGCACTGAGAAGAGCCCACAACAAACTAAGTCGGGTAATTTTTTGTTATCAACATTTTCACAGACAGACAGAAGTTTCGGTTTATTAGTAGATAAAAGTCTTCTTCTGCCCAGCGCTATTCCGGTCTAGTACAAGATGTAGCTGAGGAACCAGTTAAGAACCTCCACAATCTCATTACTAATAACACTCAGTGACATTAATCGGGACTCACCGTTTTATGAAACACGGAGGAGATCAGAGGTTTTTCTTAGATCAGCGTTATAATGGATCATCAATCTATCACCCGGCTGCGGTGAAAACTGCTTAACCTAGCGATCGACTCAAATACCGGCTTCTGATTAAGCAATGACCTCCTCTTGTTAGTACATTAAATACTCTTACTAAATATTACTATTCACTGTCGTTTTGTGTCGAAGCGAAACGTGCGTTGAGGCACATCGGAAAGTCAGTGTAGTGCTGTGCTTTGGTGGCCTACCGGTGACGCTGTCGAGGCCGATAGGGCCAACAGCAGAATCCACACAAAAAAAAATGAACGGGGTCATTCGTGTTGCGACCGTGGACTGAGAAAGAACTATCTATGCACGATGTACTTAGTGATAATAACAACGAACAACTGCATGCACATAGTGTTAACTTATAATTACAATAAATGCCATAAAAATGTATTTTTGTGTATCACACTTAAAAAATAATAATATACAATTGATACTTAAAAGGTATAACTGGCAATCCACAACTAGTCTTAGAACTGTTCTTTCAGGTTATAAATCTTTAGAATTTCATCCGGGCTAGCTGATTAGAATAGGTAAGGAGGCACGGTTGCTTTTTCAATAAAAGAATGAGATAATTCTTATTAGCAGGATTCTCTTTTCCTCTCGTTTAATTAGTCCCGATATTCATAAATCTTAACTAGTTATATAATATGCCTATTCTATATATATATATATATATATATATAGGCGCAAATCTCGAACAGGTGAACCGATTTCAGTAATTCTTTTTTATGGTATTCCTTGAAGTTTTTGGGGAGAGAAAAACTAAAGAAAATTGACTTAAAAAGTCTAAAAATAACACTTTTCCATACTCCCATACAAACGATTCGTAGTTTTTTTTTAAGTCAAATTGAAATGATCTATAGAAGGCGCGGTGCTAGCGGTATACGCCTTGCCTTCTACTAACCTAAAATAAATATGGATTATTTAGTACATGAGTGAATAACAATATAATAAGGAAGTATAACAATAAAATTAAATATAATTATTTATAACTCTTTACAAAAACAGCCACCAACATGTACAAGTTTATTATCCCGTCATGTGCCATTGAAGTGCTTCAGTTGGTTGATTATGTGTTATGTGATTGATGAAGCTATTTATTGTAATTAAATGTTTAATGATTCTGTTAATGTAAAGGGGGTCCCGAGGATCAATGTTTTTATCATGGCAAGCGTAGAAGAAATCAAGTCGCGTTAAAATGTTGAAAATTTTAGTGCCATAGATGTATTCGAATGCGTTTCTTCTAGGTCGGACCGGAACGCTCGAATATTTTTGAAATATCTATCTAGAATACTGTACAATTTATTGTCTTATTAAATTATTGTTTGTTAATGTACCTGTTAGCTGAAACACTACTTTCAGCCAGAAAACGAGAAAAAGACTAATTAGCCTAGTAAAGCTAGTTAGTCTAGCCGCTCGAATAAGTACTTGGAGCGGATCAGCAATCCAAAATGAGTTATAACTATTACGTTTTATTTTATTTAACGTTATACCTGCATTCTTGTTTTTTTTTAATGAAAGTTTATCAGCAAGTTCGTAAGTTGGTTATACAGGATCTAATTAAAGCAAGCTATTAAAAATTTCGAGTTTATGGTATATATCCGCAGGACTTGTACATGTATGTTCACGTATATAAAGTTATAATGAACTATTATCTGGTTGTAGATAAATCTCAGCTACTATTGTGTGGGGAACCGCTCAAGAAAGGTGTTCGGATTGATCAAGCGGAGCTACAGGAGATACTAAAAGACAACAAGAGTCCACGTTGTTTACCCAACAAGGATATACTTTTGTATACGGGTATGTACGACAAATTGAATGCTTACCCAATACTGCTACACTATATATATACACGATATAATGTAATCCCTCTTATAACAGGGTAGGTTTCTTCCACATTATAGGAAAATGGGTTGTAGGATTGTTCTCGAACAACGTGCTTTTACGGCCGCGAATGGGCGTAATATAATGTTATTTATTTATTTTACACCAAATACGGTGTGAACCAGTTACACTGACGGATAAATTATTTTAAAATAAAAAAACGAATATTATTTTAAATTAGGTATAACATTATATTGTATATTATAGAATAATATTAATGCGTTATAAGAGTTCCGTGTTATATGGAGGATTACAGTAATATTAATTTAAAAAATCTTTATTAGTTTTACCACAGTAGGAGATTCTCCTATTAATCGTTGCATAATAATGCGAATTGAGTGTTAATATAATTTATCAAAAGGAAAAAAGTATTTTATGCTATATCTTGCTCATGCGCAGTTGACATATCCGGTACTGCGCAGGCGCGACCGGAAGCTACTCTAACAATATAATTATATAGTATATGATTGATGATTATATTATTGTAAAATAGTATATATGGTAACAGAGGCGTAAAGACGTTTTTTGTAATTTATGTAAACATATTTAAACGCGAAAGGTCACCTGTAAAGAAATCACATAAACAGCAGGACGTAAAAATATGAAATGGTTTTTCATTTGGATTCCAGCGCATCCGTTTGTTTAGTGTTAAGTGTGATATATAAGTGAATTGTGTAGTGTTAAGAATTAAACACTCCTTAACCAAGTGTATCTTTATTTAATATATTTTTTCATTTCACTTCTTGTAGCAGTACAAGAAGTGCTTTCCTTTTCTTATTTTTTTCCATGTGAGCTTTTTTCTACTCCTTCGTATTCAATATCTATCTGTGAAAACTTATAATTAGCTTTACTTCACCTCTCTACCTGTTTGTTTATCTTTCTGTTTTAGCTGTAAGTTTTCCTTATCAAATAAAATAAAATAAAATATAAAAAGTGATTTATGAATAATACAAGAAATTGTGTTATTGCTGTCCAAAACTTCAAAACGGTTATGTTATTAAATAATCCATATCTATATATGTAAAAGCGAAAGGTCACCTAATACGAAATTTCGAAAACCGCAGAACGTAAAAATATGAAATTTGGCAGGGGTGAAGTTTACAGCTAGTAGACATCCGCTAAGAGCAGATATTTTGATAGGGCGAGGTTATCTGGCCTTGGAATGGGCTCTTGCAAGTTTAGTTTTACGCTAACAAATTCACGGGTGTAGTGTATACATGGAGGAGGGTAGTTGTTCATAAGAGTATAAATACAGAGACAATCGGTTATGCGAGGCAGTTGTATTACGACCGTTGACGGGGTAACAACTATCTTAATCTTAAGACATTGTGATTAGTGTGACCACGACGCGTGCATACACCAATTTGGTGATTTATAATTACAGCAAATATTTAATATTTACGTAGTATCAGTGGATACTACAACGGGAAACAGAAGTCATTAGAGTGGTAAAAAATCGATTAGTGTATCGTCGCCAACATTTCTAACCTCTTTTTTCGCGTGGAATACTGCCCCAATTCGGCTACGAGCATGGCGCTACCTCTAATTTGAAAATGTTATTCATATCATTATCATCATCACCATCATCTTCTTCATCACCATTATCATCTTCATCATCATCATCTTCCCCTTCTTCTTCTTCTTCATCATTATCAACTTATATCTACCTGGAAGGATCTAGATCACCTCATACGTACCCTCAACAGCAGCTTATTCTTTATCAATCTTATCCTCTACAACCTTGTACTCTATTTTACATCATGGTCTCATCTGGCTGTTGAGCCTTTATGCTCAACTTATCCTAGCACACATATATAGTAATCATTTGTTTGAAAGAAAAGAAAATGGGCATGTACTCTTTCATGGAAATAATTTCTTTCTTCGTCAACCTTTAAGTGAAAAAACTAAACCTCTTTCAACTTTCTTCTATATTGAGAATTTTAGTCCAAAAGATATAGAACTGTAACACCAAAATAATAATCATTGAAGTCTATAAAATATATATTTACGTTTTATAGTCCCACTCTTTTAATTAAGCAATTGCTATTGATTGTATGTAGAAAGTTTGCTAGCATAAGTTGGACTTTATAGGGTATGTGACAGTGCTTAATATATAATACACCAATCACCAAATAGAGCACCATCTACTTTTGCTTTGGTGTATCTTTCCACTCGACATCATTGCCATCTCATTATCTAGCGGCGGCTATAGTATAACTATTTTTTAAGTGTCTCAAAATTTGAACACTAATTTATAGTAAGAGCTCAATCTAAGTATGGCATTACAATCCTTCAGAAGGGATCATTATTAAGATTAAAATTATTTGTTATATTGCAACCAATTGACTTTTTATGATTATCCCATTCTAATATTATCTTTAGATAGCTAAGGAACATAATGTGACTACAAGTAAAATGATTCATCAAGGCTGTTTGATTAATAATAGTGTTTAATTTATTATAGTATTTAATTAATTAAACACTATAATTTTGGTTTCCTTAAATAGACATTTCTTCTTTATCACTGCCGCCATTACAACCGGCTAATAACATTCGTCTTATGCCGGAGCCAGACAGTTTCATTTGAATAATCATGTAGTGTGGCCGGGGACTTTGTGTGACTTCACAAAGTTTTGTAGTACTTTGTAGACTTCAAAGGCAAAAATGTACAAACACTATGACCTATGTCTGGCTCCGGTAATACGTCATAATTATCATGGCGCCAATGTGATAGACATTTAACACAGATTATAATGCACCCGTTACTAAACATAAGTTCTTCGATTTGATCGATTCGATGGCAAACATTGTTATTGTTTTTATTTTTCCAACTTCAAACGCGATTCCAATTTCAACAATTCCAAACGCAGGCACATTGACCGCTTCGTCAGAAGCAATCATTGACTCCACCTGCGTGCAGATGTAAGGTGTGACATTGACTAAGTCACTCCACGGAGATAGTCCATGTCGATGTTGTCTGCGAATCTCCACTAAATAGTATTTTATAAGAATATTTTAGTCAATAGTAAGTTTCCCTTTTTCTTGCCTAAAATAGTCCGTATTTTAATCATTAAATAATTTGATAACCTATAGAATATGATTTATTAATACACCAACGCCTTAAGGTTTTAAATTAAATTTCACTATTAGATTTTGCGGAAAGGCGAATGGAACGTGCAAAGACAAATTTCCATTGAGTTGATTAAAGTTGTTAGAGTTGAACTCGAGCTGCAATTCGACTCAACCTGCAAATATTATCCGTCGAATGCGATTGTTAGCTTTAGTGTTATCACTTGGCAGTGCTGTCATCGAATAGGATAACGAATTTAGAATAAGGTGTCGGACTCAAGACCCAGTTCTAGTTGATTTGTTTCCTGCAGTTGATGTTTATTATTTACTTATCTTGAACTTAAGTTGAATACAAATATGAACATTCTTGATTCTTCTTCTTCTTTTCACGTATAATTCTCCACTTTCCTTGATCATATAAGCATATAATCCCACTTAGAAAGATTGTTTAATGTCGTATAGTCATGTTAAGCATCAAGCCAGCGCTTTTTGGGACGATCTCAGTTTCTTACGCCAAGGAAGAATTTGTTAAGGCATTTATTGCCTGAGTTATTTTGGGATTTGCATGATCATTCATGATTGGTAATTCCAAGGTAACTTCTTCAACTTGGTAATGTCAACAAATAAGGCATAGAGTTCAGGGATAACTTAGCTTAAGTTACTCATTGACTAATTTCTCAACTTTAGGCCAGAGGACTACGGTACCTTCAAGCTGCGGGTGGTCCTGGAACTACTTACTTGGATCTTTTAGCACTACAGCTGAGAGAACAAAGGGAGGGGGCGAGCACAAAAGATCCAACAGGGTCGAGGTGCATCCACCATGCGGGCCCCCACCAAATACAACATAAGATAATTTCTCAACTTTTGAGTTCTCACTATTCTTCTTTAAAGATTTGACTTTATTAATTATATACTTGTCTAATGGCACTCGCAATAGTAGCATATATTAAAGCCACTTATATATATGTATATAATTGAAATATCTAACTTAAACTAAACTTACCCTAAGTTTAGTTCTGTGCCTACGAAAGTTAGTTAATAACTTGATTTTGGAGTAAATTTAGACTTGAAACTTATTTGAGAAGATACATAAGTAAACATATAGATGGTTTCATTTATAAATGGCTATGAGATTATAGTTTACTTTGTAAGTGAAGAATATTTAAACGAAGAAGAAGAAGAGTCTTTGTGTCATAGCATACTCAATTTTAAAAGCCTAGCAATGATACGTTAGGTTATTTATTCCATCATGAATGTTGTTAGAATAAACGCAGTGATGAGTTATAACGTCTTGCTCTAGAAATACAGTGGCAACTGCGTTAACATGTGATGCGCAAGTGATGTGATAAGGTTTCAACAAGAATGTTATTTGAATAAACGCATGCAATGCGTTGAAACATCTTATTCTAGAAACACAGTAACTGCGTTAGCATGTGTTGAAATAACAGCAAAGTTATATTACGACTGAGTTACATAAAGGCTGTGTTCTGTTAGTCGGAATTGTTTTAAACTAGAACCAGAGCGGAGTTCTGTGTTTCTATGGAACGAGAAAAGCAACATCATTCCGTTCCTTAGTTACATTTAAATTAGGATTTCTAATAGTCGCTACACACGTTTCGATAAATCGTTGCGAAAAAATGTTCTATTAAACTGCGCAGTTTTATCGATACGCGTGTATGATAAATCGTTGTCGATTAAACTACACAGTTTTTTAACAACAATTTAACGGCAAATTTTTTCGCAACGGTTTAACTGTACAGTTTTTTCACAAGGATTCATCGATACGTGTTTAGCGGCTATTGGTGCCCTCGTTATTATGAAATTCATGCCTATTTACAAATGTGTTTGAAAATACAAATACATTACATTGTTTTTGAAATGACATTTAATTTATATCAATTATATAC
>JANCMC010004801.1:7192883-7223249 GCA_024363005.1 Charaxes varanes
AAACGTTGAAGTTATTTTCTGAATCGAGTGACTTCTATGAATACTAATGCTGTACAAATGGAACTACAGACGTTTGGTGTTTAATGGATTCCAGATAAGACGTATGTTATGTACATAAGCTCTTAACACATTAAGCTAATTTTATCCTCGTGTTTTTAGTATAAGCATGTATATAAATAGCATTGAAGTCTATATGTTGAAGTTCGAACACTTGGAAATTCTTTTCTCAATTTAGTGACTTCTATGAATACTAATGCTGTATAAATGGAACTACAGACGTTTGGTATTTAATAGCTTCCATATAAGACGTATGTTATGTACATAATCTCTTAACATATTAAGCTAGAGATAATTCTTACTTCTTTCTATGTTACAAGGGGCCAACAAGCAAGCAGCAGGCAGCTGAGTGCTTACTAGCGTCCATGGACATCAGCACGACCAGGACGCAAGCAAATGCATTACCGGCCTTTAATGTCTAGTTTAGGCCATCGGGAAGTCTCAAAAACCGAACGAAACGCGACTACAATACCATCACTTGACGCAACAGCATTGCCGCCACTTCACGTAAGAAAAAGGTACTGTTACCCGGACGCAGTGGCCCAATTCGGCTACAAGCATAAATGTATATACATCTGTATAAATAATTTATACGTTAGTGCCAGATATTAAAATTAAGAGCGCGTGAAAATTCTTTTTTCAATCGAATGACTTCTATGAATACATGAATACTAATGCTTTACAAATGGAACTACAGAAAAATTAAAAGCACTGTTATTAATTGCCTGTTAGCCTTTTTTTCTACTTTTGTTCGTTTTAACATGTTTGCGAATGTTATTACGATTTTAGGTTGTAATGCACAATTTCTCTAGAAATATTTTAATGCATATGACTGTTCGTGTTTCTTGTAAAGAGTACTTTGTAAAAAGTACTTAGAAAGTATAGTACCAATACTTTTTCTTATTAATTGAGGCGGATCAAAAGGCCCTATCGTTACTGCAATACAATAAGATCTATTGTAACTGTCTCAGTTTAAAGCTCATCCTGAAGACCAGCAGAGCACATAAACTCTGCAATAGCTTGAGTTGTGAGCACCCTAACTCCTCTTGGAGACAGGGTGTGTTCCCCCAGTGCGTTGTAGCGCTTGAGAAATATAGTTGGACAGTCATAGAGGATGTGCTTGGCCGTTTCCAAGTCCTTATGGCAGAACCTACAGACTGGTAGTACCAATACTTTTAAGGTATGTCTAATATTCTCGTTTGCCCTCCTACTAAGTTTAAATTCAATCCTTGTATTAGGACTGGGTGCGTGAAGGAAACTCCAGCGTCGTCAGTCTGAACCGGGTACCTTGCGGTATTCAGTCCATTCCCTTTATCATTGAGGGTCCATATGAATACAGTTATTGCTGAAAATCCTTGTTCACTTATCGATGTTGGCTTTGATAAATAGCAATTCCTATTTTACAATATGAACTTTTCCGCAAGTGCGATATATCATCTATATGCGTTTATAACGACAACAAAAGTTCTTCCGGCCTGAACTGTCGCAAGGAACTTTTTTATTTGCCGTACCAATAATAATTCAAAAGGCGATGTCCAAGTTTTTATAGCTGGAGCGTCCCATACTGATATTGGTTTATGGTTATTTGGCGGTGGATGAAATATCGCCTTATTTTGACCAAAATCTCTGCTGTATGTCAATATGTTTACGAATTTCGAAATAATATTAGTCATTTTTTTGATTGAGATTGTAACTTATGACTTTATGAGCCCTAAATCATCGAGACGCCATGGCGACGTCGCCGGCTACGTTGCCATGGAAACCTGCGGTTGCCAATGGAGTAGCCTGTAGTAATCGTGGCTACTAATCTGGCCTCGTCGCAAAACGTTTGTCAAGTGAGTTACCTGTCTTAAACTTTTATATGAATTGTTTGGATACTTAGCCGGTGAAATCGACTTGGCGTCACGGTGAAGTAGGGCTCTTAAAGGCGTAAGTAACAGCCAATGACTTATATTATTTCGAAATTCGTATATAATTAAATTATTTTGTTGTTTCTTTTTTCGGGTTTGTGTATGATTAATTTAGTCTCTAAGTATTATTTAGGAGACGATTTTATCATTTAAATTGCTTTTTTTTATTTAGTTTATCTCAAAAGTTAGTCTAAAAGGAATGTTTAAAATTAAACGACTTGCAAATAAAAGAGCTGGGCAGACGGATGTGTATATACAATCATCTAAATCCTTTTAAAAGCATTTTTAAGAAGATTGAAATTTCAATTTGGCAAGCGATGGCATTCAGAAAAATTCTTTTTAACTCGTCCTGTTTAGGAAACAGTAATCCGTCTTTCAGCCTTTAAACGTAGGTAATGATAAAATTTAAATTAAACATTTTGGCTGGCCCGTTGGCGCAGTGGGCAGTGACCCTGTCTTCTGCTTCGGGGGTTCATGGAACTCAAATTAATTATAGACCTTCTATATTATGAAGATTAGGATTTATTTTTTTATTCACTGTAGGAGGGCTCTTCCAGTTACAGGACCCGGACTGGTTGCCTGATTAGGACTGCACCGGTCTTCGAACGCCATTGTCGTCGACTAGTAAAACATCAATGTTAAAGCACGTTTCGATTCACTGCGAGATTCAAAATTCGAATGGACAGCTGTCAATTGAACTGTCAATCGTGACACAACCTGTACGCGGCGGCGGCCACCGGACGACTGTGCCCCACGCGATTAAAACGGACACGCCCTAGAATAAACAAGGCTGCTCCCCTCCCTTGTTATTGTAGGCGTCGCTATAGTTGCCCAACGACGCAAACTATCTTATGTCTCTATTCCACTTATGGCTTTTTACGTGTATCGGACAAAGACAGAAGAATGACAATTGATTTAACCTGATTGTGTATTTAGGGGCACGGAGATTTGTAATTCAGTTGTAAATTGCTATAGCTCTTTCGCAGGTTCATAATGTATCAATAATACGGCCGCTCGCTTTGAACGGCGCAGAATTTCAATTAAACTTTGACAGAATTATTATATTGATAGACGGGTCGCCATCTTGATGCGCGTTCGGAAATACGTTTATTGTTTGGGTTGGTGGTTTTTTTTATGCGATTTTTTTTTTCTCTAATTATATAATGGCGTATAATTGAGATGTTATTAGACAATTAATGTTTGTTTGTTAAAGAATATATGTAGGTATAATAAATTTTAAATAAGCACGTACTCATTACTTTTCGCAATCGCATAATCATCAGGTTATTTTTTTTAAATATTATTTAAAATTTGTTCTATAAAATTGACATTTAAATTTTGTTACCGGACGAAGATGCTTTGCTTGCCTTTGATGCATTATCTCACCGTCCATGGGCGTTGTTAGTCACTAACACACACATATTCAAGTTGACTTGAATATGTGTGCATGTAAAATAACGCTTTAGTCCTTTAGTAGACTTTAGTATAGCCTTTGACAGGGTTGATTATTAAGCAGTTCAAGTATTCTTAAGTACACAGGCATTAAGTTGTCTACCTTAGGAACAGACGTCCGTGTGTCATATAGTCCTATATATTTATTTATTTATTTTCTCAAAGAATTTGTGACAAAATTCACTTACAGAGAAAAACAAAATGATAACTTACAATATTTTGTAAGACAGTCAGACATAGGTATATAATTTTAAAATCTGCCCACTGACATATTTAGTAGAATGCAAGATCGTTGCCACAGTGTAGTTGTATCAGTATGATCATAAAATATATATTATTGAAGTAAATTTGTATTTTTAGGTATGTGTTGTTGAAGTTTATTTTTAAATATATTGAATGAGCTTGCATTCTTTACTTTATTTTTAGAAGTGAAATTAGCGAGGAACGCGCGTGAAAAAAAACACAAACCTGCTTTGTCTGTCTTCATTTCTATGAGGAATGCCGTCAGAAGTGAAAACTTAAACCTCTAATCATCGGAAGGCGATGTCTGAAACGAATTTCGTCCCAATCGAAACCTATTAAGTACATATTTATACATATTCTATTGTACGTGTGTACGTCACTGAAATCCTCCTAAACGGCTAGACAGATTTGAATGAATTTTTTTGAATGGATGGTATGGATTCACAGCTCGGCAGATGGCGTTGCAGTCGATATCTAGTTTATTTATCTTTACTAATATACGAAACGGGAATGGGAACGGGAACGGGAACGGGAATGGGAACGGGAACGGGAACGGGAACGGGAACGGTAACAGGAATTATATTATAGAATAGTAGAAGGTAGTTAATAAACAACGTCTGGCGGGTCCGCTAGTATAATTTAGAAATTTCCACTTCACTAAGAAGTCCTAAAGAAATTAAAAAACATAAAATCTTGTAGTTTTTACGAAATTAGTACTCAGTATCTCCACACTTAATAGTAGATTATTGCACCGAGCGCAAAGTGAGTCATTGAGGCACGACTGCCTTAATTACTAAGACAAGGTGCGTAATCTACTTTTCTTTTAAGTACATCACTGTCTATTCCGATTTTTAAACATTTCTTGCTAAATATGAAGTAGTATCAAAGATGATGTATGAGCATGTGAGAAAGAGGTACTGGTACCCGGGCGCGCCGGCCCAATTCGGCTACAAGCATGGCGCTACCTCTAATTATAATAATGCATTATATTTAATGTTGCATTAAATATAATGCAATGGGAAGCTTAATATGAACGGGCAACTTAGGTGAATGTTGAGTTTAGTTTATAATCACTTATATTTTAATTGCCTTTGTTCTGCATCAGAGTTGTGCGATAGTCGAGCGCTTCGAGGTGTCTTGGTTAGGTTATCTACTCGATTGGAAGGTGGTGCAAGGTGCAAACGTGATACCATATAATATACGTGTATATTATTTTGTGAAAAAGGATACTAGGATTTTTATATATGTCTCTGATTTATTTAAGGGTCTTTTATATCTTTAAGATTATGCCAGACCCATTCAAAAGATGTATATATTATATACTTAACATTTTATGTAAATTGTGAGAGTGGAAGAGTATGAAATTTAGCACGATTGTAGTTCATATAGAGGAAGGTGTGCGAATGCTATTTTTTTGAATATTCAATTTTAATATATTAAATTAATAAAATAAAATCACACACACACTTATGCCAGAGAATTTACACCATTTACACACAAATGTATTAGATGATGTGAAAGCGCATTAGTGAATCGTCCGTTTGTTATGCCGGAGCCAGACATAGCTTCATTTAAATGATCATTTCAATAATCATGTAGTGTGGCCAGGGACTTTGTGTAACTGCACAAAGTTTTGTAGAACTTCCTGGACTTCAAGGACAAAAATTTAAAAACACTTTGAGCTATGTCTGGCTCCAGCATTATATTAATGATAAATTTTAATTTTCTGTGAATATAACAATATATTTCGTTGTTCGCCAAAAGGTTTGTGAGCGAATTTCGACCAGCCGGCCCTCTCAAATCTATATTAATTTGCAAATGTGACAAACAAATTGTACTACATACCGTTTTTCACACTTTTAAATCAATTCAAACAAAGTTATAGGAACCTCGGATGTCGGTCTAGACAAAATAGATTGATTGCATCGTGGCAACATTCTTTCCTTAGTATAATTGCTGTTATTGTAGCCGAATTGGGCCGGCGCGTCCGGGTACCAGTACCTCTTTCTCACATGAGATCGGCGTGAAGTGACGGCAATTCTGCCACGTCTAGTGATGGTATTGTTGTCGCGTTTCGTTCGGTTTGTGAGACTTCCCGGCCCTTCTTGTGTGGAACTAGTCGAACGCAGGGAGGCATAAGGCCTCACTGGCGCGACCTCCACGTGTAAAGGATTGCAGTTCTTTCATACTGGCAAGGAAGAGACGAAGATGACGGATTATCCGACTATTAGATTTTCTGAATGCCTAGCGAATACAATAAGTCCGGTTAATCGAGTCTTTACCTAATTAAATATTACTACAGAACGTCGGCTAGTGGAAATTTGACCACAAATATTTTTGCGTATCATACAACGACATACATAGGTCTATTTGACATTTAATATAACATACGGTTTTCATGATTAGGGGACTGAAAAAAGAGAGTTACTTTTATTAAAGTTTTTTACTAACCGAGAATGGATTTCAAATTTAAGTGTGTTTATAATTAAATAAAAAGTTTCTATCATTGATTAAATTTTAGTGTTTTATTTTATATATAATCCTTTTATTCACACTAATTACTGCCTAGGTCTACATACCCCATGATTATGGTCAACTTACCCCTGATATGGAGTAGGTTGACAAAACGTTAGGGGTCTGGTAGGCACTTCGGTGCCTGCTGCCTGCTCGTCTGCCCCCTTGTAACATAAAAAAAAGGGGTTTAGAAAATCATCTAAATAAGTATTATAATGATAAATAATGGTTATAGATTAGTATTTTAGGTATTTGAATAGTTATTATATCTGTATCAATTATTGTTTTCGTTATATTATGTTAAACATCAGAGATATACGAGCTTCAGTCAAAAGTTAGTTAACCATCCCCGGTCTCCCTTACGCTCTGACATCATCCAATAATAAAATGTATACGCGCTGAAAATTATTTGGCAGGTTTTTTTTTATGTTAGAAGGGGGCAGACGAGCAGGCAGCAGGCACCGAAGTGCCTACCGGCGCCCATGGAAATCTGCACGACCAGAAGGCCAGACGCACGTTTCGCTTCGACACCGAAGCATCATCAGGAGACAGACTCTACAAAGGTTATTCGTAAAGTTTACGAATAACCTTCGTACAGTGTATTACCATGTCACGGATTTCCGCAAAGCAACGCCTGATTCTATCAGTTATTTAGAAACAAAAGTTACGAAATAGGTGGTGAAATAGATTTTGTTTAACAAAAACGCTAATTTGTTTCGCAAAGTAACGTTTGATTTCATCAAGTGTTCTGTACTATTTCCTAGGTACGCCACGTATTTTTACGTCTGTTAATAATAATAACTTCAATCTTAATTAAGTTTGCTAATAGAATATCCATTAACAGAGTAATTACCAGCCAAAATACGCACTCAGTTACAGCGGAAACCTCTTTCGTATGCAATAATGTATTTTATTAGTTGCAATGAATTTAACAACAGTGTAGAAATAAAAATACTATTGGAATCAGCTTAGCCCTTTCGGAGATTACCCGGAACAAACAGCCAGACGAAAATGTTTTTAACCGAATTAAAAGAAGGAAGAAATTCTCAATTCGAGTGTATTTTTTAAGTTTGTTACCTTAGAACTTTCTGGGTGAACCGATTTCGATCATTCTTTTTTATCGAAACCTG
The DNA here is from genome assembly GCA_024363005.1 of Charaxes varanes. Taxonomy (NCBI): domain Eukaryota; kingdom Metazoa; phylum Arthropoda; class Insecta; order Lepidoptera; family Nymphalidae; genus Charaxes; species Charaxes varanes. The sequence continues at coordinate 7,200,190 of JANCMC010004801.1, forward strand.
ATGCTTCCCATGTGGTCCTATTTCCATTCAAATCCGGTCCTGACAATTTGAAGTACTTTTTTTGTGTTAAAGTTTTGTTAAAAACTTTTGTTTTACTGCCGGCATGGTATATAGCAGTAATAAAAAAAAATCGACTTTACAAACGGACACTTCGATAGGAATGGATTTGCAACTTTTTTTTTTTTAAATATGGTACAACCATTCCATTTTTACGCGGGAACCTCAAAGCTTTTATTAACTTTTCTATTGGAGTCGTTTAATATTATCTTCTAGTGGAATCTCATTAAAATCCGTGAAGCCGCGAATTTATCTTAGACGGACAAAAACAGTCAAAAATTTTCGTTTATCAGGCACTGGTTTTCTTAGAATCTGATAAGAATAAAAAAAGCTAAGGATCATTTAATTACATTCATCGACTGTTATATAAAAAAATATTTAAAATTTTAAAATAGTTGGACTAATTTTGCCCCAATTTGGCATGAATTTATATTGAAGAAATGGTCCTAAAATTCATATCAAATCATTTTAGTAAAATACGTCGCATTATATAGAAAAAAACCCTTTCTATCTAAACACCGCATTAAAGTCATTTGTTGTTGAACACTTTTTACGTCAACCATGAGTTAACATTACCTATATTTTGAACTTAAATTCATATTTTACAAATTTTACAACTTTTCTATTTGAGCAAACTCCTCGTGAATCTGTAATGATATTTGTACTCTACCTAATTGAAAAATTATGTCTTTAATTAGTCTAAACGGATGCAGGTCCGTTCAAATTAGGTAAATAATTTACAGATTCGAGAAAGATCAGAAAGTTGGTCGCGAGCAGAATCTCGAGCGGGTACTCCGGCGTTCCCGACCCACCCGCGGACCCCCTACCCGCCCACTCCCACGCCCTCGCTGTCCACCAGACCGCCGCGGTCGCCTACGGTCTCCAGGTACGTTCAAATAAAGGCAATAACCGACTATGTGTTTTTAAAATGGCTTAATAATACCTTGACTTGACCCTTGAATTCTCTGTGACAGTGACTTTTTGAAGACTGAGGACCAATCTCAAGCATAAAATACGTGAAGGTTTTTAATACTTAAAGAATATGTCCAAATGAATATATGGCCAATTTCTGTTATATTGCCAAACCATTGTTTGCTTTTAATTTTCTTTTCTCTTTTAATCGTAAAGTAATTTATGGAATTAGGGCGTTACTTTGTAAAAATCAATACCTCTCACGTAAATTGTTGTAACCCCAAATTCCCAACTTGTCATGGGCGTATCTGTCTACTCTCCGTATAGTTTTTTTTATCGGAGTTACAGGATTTGCGCGACAAACTACACTGCACTATAGCCCCCGCAGTCCAGTCGCGACTACGATCACTTGTAAGATTTCCAGTACGTATATACGGTCAGGTATGGCGTAAGATTGTTGCGCACAGTTCGGCTCATACAAAACCAAACGTTACCACAGTGAGGGTCATCGGAGCCAGGGACCTCACACCTCAGCGTACAAAGCTGGAGCGACTCAATACTAAACAGTTTTATCTAAAGTTTTAACTAGGCTCAATTAGTTCTGTAGTTCTGAACCTTGAAATGTAGTTTTCGGTTGTAATTATTTACTCTCGTACGAGTAAAAAATGATGTGAGAGTACCGTTACAATGTCGCATAGGAAGTTATTGAGAGAATAACTTTATATTTGCGATACCATATCTTCATTAATTTACATATTAGATCACCAATTAACTCTTACCACTACAAATACATCAAATCAGGTGAGGAGGTTGTGTTCAGGTTCTTATCTATAAAAAAAGGTTTGTCGGCGGTTTCTACACAGATATATAAAAATTAGTTCCTGTTAGACCTAGCTTTAGGTCTCTTTCGGCTGATTTTAATGCAAATTAAGGTCGTGAAACTATTGCTTGCATAATGCCATCCGTTTAAAGATTGACAGTTTGCCTAGGTACTGATAAGTTGCCTAATTCGATTAGAGTTGTCTAGACGAGGTGTGGGTTTGATTACGAAACGCGCATGTTTAAGCATTCATTAAGCGATTAGGGTGTTGAGCAATTAATTTCATTTTCGGATAGCTTATGAACGATAATGCTATATGAATATTAATCAATGTAAAGTCGTACCTGCGTGTATTGAATAAATGCCTTCACCGTGAAGTAGCTATGTTGAAAGAAGGCAGGCTGTTTAATACCCGAGGCAAGCATAGGTCAAAGTTTTTGTACATTTTTGTCCTTGAAGTCTACAAAGTTCTACAGAACAGCGTAGCTACACAAAGTCCCTGGCCACACTACATGATCATTGCAATGATCATTCAAATGAAGCTATGTCTGGATTCGGCATAAGTGCTATCGCAATTTTTCGCGGTCTAAGAACCGGTTAACGGCTAGTAGAAACTAAAATCTTTGAAAGCTAATTCGAAGGGGAAGGCTTTAAAATCTGTTAGAAACTTGAACCAAACCTCGACCATAAAGTTTCTTCATTCAAAACATAAAGTTTTACAATAGAACTAATACCGTTCGTTAGTCAGCATATATAATCAGCTGATGCTATTCTCACCGCTAAATAATTTAAATTAATTAAAAACAATTGACTAATATCGACTTGCTTCATAAATAATGTCCCCCCTGCCCTATTAATCAAATTCAACGCATCAAGAAAATTAAAATACTGTATTGTAGAGTAGGAAATTCTCTACAAATTTGATGCCAAGAATATTTTAAGTCACTTGATAACTGCTATAGATGATACTAGTTGTTATTCGCGACTTAGTCCGCTTAAAATTGGAAGAGGTTGAAAATTTTAGCGTGATGAAATATAGCCTATAAGCCTTCCTCGATAAATGGACTATCTAACACTGAAAGAATGTTTCAAATAGGGCCAGTAGTTCCTGAGATTAGCGTGTTCAAGGAAACAAACAAACTCTTCAGCTTTATATATTTAGATGATATATTTCCAGGACAAGATGCTGGACTCCTTCATCAACACGGGGGACTTCTTCGTAGAGTCTGGAGTGGAGAGAGTTGACCCCTTTACCCGCCCAAAAAGAATCTACTCCCTTCTGAACACTTTGGGTTGGGCCGTGATCACCCTAACCCCCATATTGTACAACCTCCTGGGGGTTTTATTCAGTGGAAAACTCCTGTATTTCTCCATAGGAGTATTTATTCTAGCCGCATGTGAGTACACAAAAATATTCTGAGTAATAATTGTTTAAACAAAACTGTATTCAACAAATTAAGTACCAAAAAACATGTTGTTGTTAATTAGTGTAGTAAATCTTACGGTCGTGTTTAAGAGCTACAGTGTTATATAAAGAATATAATATAATAATATATATTTATTAGCTGTGCCCCGCTACTTCGTCCGCGTGGGCCACCCTTATCACTTAGGAGTATAAAAAATAGCTAGTATCCGATTCTCCTACCTGAATAAACGTAAAATTTCATAAAAATCGGTCAAGCCGTTTCGGAGGAGTAAGGTAACTGACATTGTGACACAAGAATTTTAAGGCACTGTATCCTACACTAGGATTCCCTGTGTTGTAGAATCCTAAGAACAGTGTGTGTGTGTGTGCGTGCGTGCGTGCGTGCGTGCGTGCGTGCGTGCGTGTGTGTGTGTCGCGGCCCCCTCTCATATGGTTCAAGCGCAAGAGTGTTTTTAAAATCGTACGCCTTTCTGGCCCACCCTGTATATAGTGTATGAAGGAAACGTTTATCTTAAATAGTTCTACAAAATTGTGAACCATTATGGAACAGGAATGGGAAAGGTAAAAGAAACGGGAACGGGAACGAGGATAATATTATAGGATAATAGAATGTACTAAATAGTAAGTAATCCAACGTTCGGGCAGGATAGCGTCTTCCGGGTCCCCTAGTTTTCTTATAAAATTGAATACTGCACGCATACCTCTTGTAATGTGTACCACCATAACAAATTACAAAATAAAAGTATATCGGCAGACCTTTTTTAATAGATTATATTTAATCTGCCGCAATTTTTTATTTTATTTATTAAAAAAATCTTAGAATGTATTTGATATTTTCAAAGATCGCAAAGGTTTTTTCTATATGTTTATAACGTGATTACCGACGTCCATGGACTACAGCATCACCTGAGTTTACATATGAGTTGCCGGCCTTTGAAAAATGAATATGTTTTTTATTCAATTACGTAAAATTATTGTATGGATTTCAATATCTACACAAATAATTAATTAACAAACAATTAGGATCTTAATTATCTCGTTAAACAAATTCAGTTCAGCTTCAGAATTTCATGCAAAGTCGCGGTCAAGTGCTAATGTATATTTATATTAAATAAGCATTATTATTAAAGTCAGGACTTGTGTCCGAATTTTAACCACCAGGTGATCTCTTGTATACATATACTAGTTGTGACCCACTACTTCGTTCGCGTAAAATTAGGTGATAAATGTTAGCGAGATTATGTATAACCTATAGCCTTTCTGGATAAATGGACTATGTAACACAGAAAGAATTTTTCAAATCGGACCAGCAGTTCACGAGATTAGGGCATTCAAGCACACAAACAAACTCTTCAGCTTTATATATTAAGTATATATTATACATTATTTATTTATTTATTTTTTTTATGTTACAAGGGGGCAGACGAGCAGGCGGAAGGCACCGAAGTGTCTACCGTCGCCCATGGACATCTGCAGGTAAGCATCTTCTTTGTAGATAAAAATATCTTTTTTACCGGCTGAACCGATTTTTATGAAATTTTGTGATCGTGAATAGTATGTTTATTTTTTTCAAAACTGTTTAATTTTTGTTTCAGTTGTGTGGTCGCCATATTTTGAACATTTGTTTGAAGCTTTAGAGAAAAGGAATCACCCAAATATGTTATTTTTATTTTACGAGGATTACTTAAAGGTAATTTAAAAAAAATGACCAAAAGCGTGTCGAAACACGCTTATATAGAAGTGTTCCGTATCTGATTTGCTATAAACGTATTTGTCAAATAACTTCAAAAGCTGTTTACCGATTTCGTTCAGGATAGTTTTCCTATTGAGTTTTTAGCATGTCTAATAGTTTGATAAGACAGACAGACGGACGGACAGAGCGAAACCATAAGGGTTCCTTGTAGCACTACGAAACCCTAATACCGTTTTTTTTATATATAACAAGAATAATAATTTCAGCTTATTAAGCTATGTCTAATATTCTCCTCTTTGCTTCAGTGAAGATTTTTGCGGTGCCGAGGTTTGAACCCAGGTCCTTACGGATGAAGACCCGTTCATAAGAACCGTTGAGCTATCACGGCTTCGTATCTATTCTAATATATAGAGCTGAAGAGTTTGTTTATTTGCTTGTTTGCTTAAACGCGCTAATCTCAGGAACTACTGGTCCAATTTGAGAAATTCTTTCAATACTAGATAGCCAATTTATCGAGGAAGGCTATATATCATTACGCTAAAATTTAATCCAATTTTTTATCCTATTTTACGCGGACGAAGTGGCAGGCACAGCTAGTACTTAGATATGTCTATTTAAAATTATATATGTTTATTTATAAAAAGTAGTTTTGTGTAAGCAGAGCCGGAAGAGTTGTCATAAAATTCGTGAGATGATTTGATAAGTAATTGTTTATGTTTGTGTTTAATGTATGAAATGGGTGTGTTAAAGTAATCAGGCTATTTATATAGAGAGGCTGCCTGTTTGGCGGCGGAATCAGCCATCTCGTTGCCAGGTATACCAATATGTGCCTTGACCCATACGAAATGATCATATTATACTTATACCTTACTTATGGCACAAAAAAAATAATCCATTCATATAACTAAATGTATATTATAACTAAATGTACAAGGGGCAAACGGACAGGCAATTCACGTAAGTGACTACAGACGCCCATGGACATCTACACCACCGGGAGACTCGTAAATGCTTTACGAAGGGCCCAATAGCCACTATTTTTAAATAATTTCAACATATGACAAGCCACACAAACGATTTCTTAAGAGACGCTACTCCTATCTCACCAATCGAAATAATTACTGCTGAATAAAAGTTTTCTCAAACATCATGCTCTAGTGTCATAACTATTTATACACTATAGTGCACGTCATTACTTGAAACAACGTTACTTCTATCATTTATGTATTTACTGTCATATCAAATTTTATCAGCTGCGATAAGATAGAAAAACGTTTCGACGCCGTAGCTTGTCCAGTTGGAAGGAGAAACAACGTTTGTGTTTTCAACGGTTTTTCGCCCAGAACTTTAAATTCTAAAGCGTTTTCCGTGGCAATGTGCAAGGAGTATAAATAGAACAGTGACACCTAGTGGAAAGTGACGAGGACACCGTGGAAGTTTCGAGGAGAAACGTATAATTATTTAAGGTTCCGGTAAATGTTAATGCTGTTAGATAATGATAGCGATAATATAGTGTTTACGTAGTTCTCGATTGTGCGTTTTGTAGAGCGAAAAATAATCTTGCTAAATTTCTACCTCTAGCCTACCAATTTGTATACAAATTCATTATGTCTATTGTATGTGTATAGATTAGAATGGAGACGTCTTGTGCAGCATAGTGTACGTAAATTTGAAGACCAAAGAAGGTGCGATCTAGACTTAAAACGGGAAAACATCAAAAACAGACCACCTGCTGATATTGTCTTCAATTCTCAAAATGGTATCCTGACCTGTATCTATTGTTTGCGTACATTCTCTGCCAAGAAAGGGTATGTGAGCCGCGTGTGGGCCCATGAATGTAGCCGTAACGTGCATTAAGACTTGGCGTGAAGTTGAAACTTTAGTCACCATAGTCAAAACCGGCATGGGAGTCACAAATAATAACAATAATAGTATTATTACTATTTGTGACTATGCGTTCTTATAGGCGCTGTATGTAAGCGCACGTTTAATGCTAAAGTGATCATATGTATGCAATTGGAAAGCGCACCAAAGAGCCGAACATAGTGGCTCTCCCACCCAATAATGTCCCGAAGCAGTCGCTATAGCCGAAAGCGACTAGAAGTTATATATGTGACGATGTTACAATTGAGCTAAGACTACTAAATGAACACTAAAATTTAGAACTAAATAAAGGTTCATGAAAACATGAAAAACTAAATTACCTTGCTTTAATCCGCGAACGAATACGAGGGAAAATCGGTGTAATGTTGCAACGCGATAGCTACACCACCGAATCCGCCACCAAAGCACATCACTACACTGACTTTCCGATGTGCCTCAACGCACGTTTCGCTTCGACAACGAAGCATCATCAGGAGATAGACTCTACAAAGGTTATTCGTGAAGGACTTTACGAATAACCTTTGTAGAGTCATGGCATGGCATGGCATGGCGTGTCATGGACTTCCGCAAAGTAACGCCTGACTCTATCAGTTATCTAAATAAGGGTGTATAGGAATCCTACAGACAAAAGCGTTGTCACTTTGTACGAAGCATAATTTTAAGCAATTGCTTAAAAATTTATGAGTAACAATCTTGTTTAGGGAAATATATATTTACTAGCTGTGCCCGCGATTTCGTCCTCGTAAAATTAGGCATAAAAAATAGATTCAATTATAACATCATGATATATAGCCTATAGCCTTCTACGATAAATGGGCTATCTAACACTGAAAGAATTTTTTAAATTGGACTAATAGTTCTTGATATCAGCGCGTTCAAAAAAAAAAAAACAACTCGTCCGCTTTATATATTATATACACCCATATAGCTGGAGGATCAGCATTCAGGGTCTGTGAGCAAGGAAAAAACAATATAGTACTTGACGTGTAAAAGCGACGGGCTGTTTAGAAGATGTGTGACAGCTAGAAAATCCACTTTCAAAAAAATCTATATGATTTTCAACATCATTTTCAGGCGATGACAGCGCCATCAAATCAGGGTCAACCGTATCAAGGATACCCATTTGTGAATCCAATAGTAATAGATGCACCGTCCATTGATGCAGAAACAGCTGCGAGATGGGCTGACTTACCTCGAAAACAGATAAACTTTAAACGAAAGTCGTCTTTGGAGAATCCTGTGATATACATTGACATTCCTGAGAGTGAACCTTCAAATAGAAATGGGGTAAGAACTTTTTAAATAATTACTTTAATTATAAATAAATAACATGCATAGGATTCAGTAAAACCTGCTATGCTTTTGAACACCAATAACTTTGTTTCACATTAAAGAGGAACAGCAGATATCTGAGATCAATTTAATAACATTTCACGATCCAAAAGATCCTTTAGAAGAATTTTCTTTACAAGCAAGATGATTTAAGCTTACCCATACTAATATACATAAAACTTCTCGCTTACATACACACTTTAAAACACACACAAACACAAACACACACATGCACGCACACAGGCAAAATAGAAAAAAAAATTAATCTATATGCATAAGTGACAAATATTTTCCGCAATTTCTAAATCACAGTTTTTATATGTTCCTTTCATTGTATTGGATGAATTTTTAGTTTTACATTTTTTAAAATATGTCATAGGGGACGAGACTGGCTACCGCAATACAGCTTCGCTAGTGCGGGACCCCATGACAATCCTATATATGTTTAATACTATGTATTTAGTCCAATTAAGAATTGAATTGAATTTCAGTAATATTTGTATTCGTTATTTCTGATATAAAGTTTGCTAAAGAGAAGGATGTAATATATTTCAGAATACGACCTGAACATAATAATTCGTAAAGCCGTCGAAAAATACAAACTACAATCCATTATTAATGTTATATCTGCACATCAAATCTTTACAATTAAATTACATAGGAAAATTTATAACAATTATTTTTTATGAAAAATGTTTTCTAATTTTCTTACAGAACAATAGTATTTATGAAACATCCGGAACAAATCAAACTGAGACAGTCGTGGCTGAGATTCCCAGGGTATATATAGATATTCCACCTAATGAAAGCGGAGAAAACCTAGTAGGTAATAGAATAAACAGGAACGGAAATGAAGAACGGAATGAAAGTCAGACGCAAAGGCCAGAATATGACAGAGAGGAGTCTAATGCAGCTTTTGTTGAAGTACGTTATTTTAAATGGTACTAAATCATTGTAGATCAAGCAAATTTAATATGCGTATTACTAAACCAAGCGAGGAAATAAATTCTAATTATGTAATAGAAAAGTCAATAATCTATTAGTTCAATAGGTGTATGTCAATTCAATAAGGAAAGAAACACTTTACTCGATGACAATTAAGCATTGTTTAGGGACAAAAAAATTAAAACTACATTAAATTATGGTATAGAAACTTTTTTTATACATTTTTATAATGTTGATATTAAAGACGACCGTTAAAGTTACTTACTAATTTAAATCCTATCATAGATGAATGGAGGAGGTCGTGGCCAAATCAGTGGTCGGCGTTTGAGTCGATCGCTATGTTAAGTAGCTCTTGCTGGTTTATATTTGATATTCGACCTCCTCCGTGTTTCGGAAGACACGTAGAACAATGGGACCCGATTAAATGTCCATCAGTGATATTAGCCGCGAAGTCGCAGAGATCTAGAACGGGATAATGCTAGAAGAAGATAGATGAATGGATGAAAAAATATGGGATAGATACAGACATATTGCTGGTGCCTTTAAGTAATTACGTATTATTGTCAATTTCAGGAAACAATATTCTATGATCCTTTCAAAGACAGAAGAATCCAGTTGGGATCAAATTCAGATCAAACAACCCCTACGAGACCAACAACACTAGGTGTTGCTAGTGGGTCATCTGATAATACACGTTTACTACCTCAACCAGGAAATTCCAGTAAGTCCTGATCCTGCTTTTAAATATACAAAACAATCAGACCCTGGACCTTACCAGAATTTTGGCTCGTCGGCTATTAACGAATTCGGAAAAGTTTTCATCAATTGAAATTTTATGGTGTGGCGTTGTCATGCTTCATATCTGTCATTCAGAATTTACCGTAAAATTTCCTTTAGGTTTTCTCCATAAAAAGTAACACTGGCTGAATATTTTACGAAATATTAATTCAACATGGAACGTCAGTCAAAAGTCTAATACGAATATCTTCTATCAGAACTAATCCGAAGCAGCGACCATTGCATTTTTAGTAGTTTTAAATATTTTTTGTACTTTTTCTTTCTTTCTTTTCTTTTAAACCTTCCATGGAATAAGTAGAATGTAAAACGACCCAGAGGATATATAAGTAAATCAAATTACATTTAAAAGTTCTCTTGACCACAATGACACGAATGAAAATATTATCCGTTGTTACTATCACGACTACGGGACTCATCATGAGCTAAGATAATTTGAATTATCTTAACTTCCTTTCTTTATATGCCCGATTGAATGACTAAATGTTAAAACTACACAAGATCCGAGTATGTGACTCATAGTTATGCAATAGAATATTGATAGAGTGATTGAAATGTAACGGTAATATCATTGAAATTAACTTTTGCAGGTTCCACAACTAGTATGACGTCGGGTCAAGCACCACCTTACAATCTTAACTCCCCATCAACGATAGAAGATAGGTATCCACCATCACCAATACCAATATCGGAGTTTCCCGAACCTCCACCAGCTTACTCCGAAACACCAACACGACCTGAAGTTATAGTTCCTCCAAGGACAGAAGTTATAGTTCCTGGTAAAGTTCCACATTTCCATTTATACAATAGCAATAAAAATCTTATGATTGTTGTAACGGACACGTTGGTGTCTTTTCCGGGGTTATATTGATAGGGATCAATAATACACCAACTTGTCATAAACTTTTATTTACTGAAACAAACGTATTTCAATACGAAGTTGCATAAAATGACCAAGCAATAGGTATATTAATTTATTTTGTTCTTTGGAACACGACCTTTTTTGTATTGAAACTTTTTTAAGAACAAAGCAATTTAACCAAAAAAATATAATATCTTATTCAAACATAATGGGCATGTGGCACGAATAGACCCGCAAAGGTGGGCTTTCAGTATACTCATTTCTCAAAGGCCGGCAATGCATCTGCGGTCCCTCTGGTGTTGCAGTTGTCCATGAGCGTCGGTAATCACTTAGGTGAATGCCGGCTGCTCGTTTGCCTCTTTTTTATAAATATAAAAAAAGGTGGGCCAATGTCGCGACTCTATGGACTCCTACCAATGGCCGCCGAGAACCAAGTGGGCCGAGGAGGAGGTCAAAACACTCTCATATAGAAGTGTTCCGTATCTGATCCGCTATAAACGTATTTGTTAAATAACTTCAAAAGTTATTATCCGATTTCGTTCAGATTAATTATCTAATGAGTTTTTAGTATGTACTATCAACGTGGAAAATTTCAAGTTTCTACGTCTAATAGTTTGGAAATGCCAGGGGGGGGGGCACCTTACGGGCAGACAGAGGGACGGACGGGCGGACAGAGCGAAATTAAAATATAAAAAGACTTTCTTTCTATACAAATGGAGTTATGGACTGACGTAACAGTTGCCATCGACCGATGAACTGAACCCTTCGCCAGTAACCTACTTACAGAACGGGGATGTATTGATCAGACAACCTCATTGCGAATGAATACATGAATCAATACACTTTTAGTTCTATTATCTATCTCTTATATCGAAGCCAGTCATAGCTCAGTCTTTGCAAATTTTTGACCTTGAAGTCGACAAAGTACTACAAAACTTTGTACATCTACACAAAGTTCCCGGCCGCATTACATGATCATTCAAATGAAGCTGTATCTGGCTCCGGCATTAGAGCCACACATTGCTCAAAGTGTATGTACATTTTTGACCTTGAAGTCGGCAAAGTACTACAAAACTTTGTACAGTTAGAAAAAGTTCTCGGTCACACGGCCGAAGACGGTGCGCTAGCAGCTTACAACGGCATCACTATTGACTCATACTTCAGATCGTGGACTGAGAAGGCCGGTCATCCTTTACTGACTGTCACCATTAACCAGTCAACTGGTGAAATCACTATCAGACAAGTAAGTACTATTGGTAGAATGCTTTGTAAGATTGTCTCAATAGGAAGAGATCTTAAGGTTTGACAACGGTGTATTTAATAAGGTTTAACATCTTTCCAAGTGTAACGTCGTTAAGACTTTATGTCCCGAGCAAAATTCTTGCCTTGATCAAGATACTTTGCACCGAATAAGTGAAGTAGTCTCATACTTAATTTTTAATAATCTTGCCAAAACGTCAATGTCTATCTATTAGTGTGTAAATTTCTTTTGAAATTTAATGTCATTTAATGCAATATAAGTATCCAATTAAATTGCCTTTATTACGTTATGAAATCAATGTTTTAGGCTCGTTGGGAACGTGACACTGGTGTTTCACAATTCAGTGATAGCCTTTGGGAGATTCCCATTACTTGGACCAGAGCAGGAGATCCCGATTTTGAAAACTTAAAACCTAGTCAAGTCCTGACTGCCCAAACAACAACTATTCAAAGAGGAACCCAGGGCCTGGAATGGGTTATCTTCAATAAACAAGAAACTGGTCAGAATTTTTTGTTTATCACGTCTTCGTTCCCTTTCCCGTTCAAAAGTTTTAAAATTTTGACTGGCTTGTATTATCTATGCTTTTAAAATTAGATATTTGATGGGGATAAACTTTCCAAGATAAGATAAAATTTACATGACATTTGATAAACTTTTAACTAAATCCTGTAGAATAGCAATACCTTTTGTGATATAATTATTTTAAAAGCAGCTGGACTAGAGAAAATTGTGATTTGTATACATTTTTGGCGGTACCTTCTAAAAAAGTGATATGTGTCACTGTACATATATATACCATAGTTTTAACTAAATTAAATGATCTCTATGTCTTGCTTTGACTAGGTTTCTACAAAATAAACTACGACGACACTAACTGGGCCCTCATAACTAGGGCTTTACGAGGTTCACGTCGGTTCATTAACTCGCTAGTAAATCTTTCTGTTGATAAATCCACTTTTAGAGGCCAAAATTGTGTTGTGAACTCGACTGATTTCACTTTAGAAATTTACCTTCTAGAATTACGCTTTAGTTTACTTGAGAAAATAAGCAAGAAATTTGAAAGCAGCAAGAATAAAACTGAGCTGAAATCTTATTAAAAATATACTAAGGGACAATACATTACCTCCCTTTTATAAAAGACAAAATTTAATCCAATTATCTAGTGTTCTAACAACAGCGTTTAAATAAAGTACAGCACTGAACTGTCAGCAAGGAAAGTAATCAACGCACTTTGCTTGTAAAAAATGGAAACTTAAATTTTATTATGAAAAACGCAAAGTGCACACCTTTTATTTCCTAATTATTACGAACTATTAGCTATGCAGGCCGCTATTGGCATTAAGCGCCATGTCTTAAATGAAGCTAAATACTTAATAGTACGGTAATATTCCGTTAGGTGGTATATCCGACTAAAATCTAGTTTTTATATAATTATAAATAAACGATACTGAATTATACACCCATTTTCAATCGAAACAGCGCGCCGTAATTCTGTAGTTACAATAAATACATTAACGTTATCGTGCCACATCCACACTCACAGACATTCGGACGTCATAGAAAATGCTTTTTAAATTAGATTTCTTACACTGAATAAATGAAACATCCTTCGGAATTATCAAAAGTGTAAAAACACGACTTTCATCTTAATCTGTATTGTGTATTTACATTTATCAATAAGTGCCATACCAAAGAAATAGAGTGATTTTTGGCTCATAAATTAGCTCAATTTTAATGAAATGAGACTAGAGTAAACCAATAAGCCTTGCGCTATGAGGCGTGCAATAAAAAATTGTAATAATTACAACAATATATTAACAAAAAGATATTTAATTAAGTATGTCCTTTTATAAGGAGTCAGTCGAGAAACATGACAAATTGGCGGATTTCTAAAGAGGAAATACGCACGCACACCGGAGATTATACATTTCCATTAAAATACTATACATTTATATTCGCTTACTTATTTTCGCAGTGTATATCGGAACACACGCATGGGGATATATACTCGGTAATGGACGTTGAAGAAATTGTGTCAAGGTTTTAGGATATTAATATTGGTTTATATTTTCCATTAGATTTTCCTTGCGGTTTTGCTCGCTTAAATCACTTTGCTCTCAGGCTTACAAAAGTAACTTTAAAATGTAACTTAACTTGAGGATTGGGGATTGAGGAACTTGGGAACATTCTTCGTGATGATAAGCATCTCTTTTGTATCCGTTATGACGCATATGAAACTTTTCAAGATGAGCGGTTGAGTAGACGGTTGTTTCGGTAGCTTAACGGATGTTTGCAGGGCCGGCCCTACCGTAGGACGAACGGGGCGGCCGCTCCAGGCGTCAAGTATTAAGGGGCGTCTGGAGCGGCCGTTCCGTTCGTATTATATATTTAAAAATGTAAACAGGGCAACTAAGGAGGACGCCATAATTGGATTTCGCTCCATCCTAAAATTTATCTTGGACCGGCACTGGATGTTTGGTTCACTATCCGACCTCGTTCGGATATCTGCATTCCCTCTTCTAATACCGGAGCCAGACACAGCTTCATTTCAGACTTTGTGTAGCTGCGCAAAGTTTTGTAGTACTTTGTAGTCTTCAAAGACAAAAATGTACAAACACTGTGAGCTATGTCTGGCTCCGGCATAACACAGACTATACGGAAATAGTAGACGGCAGGGTTAGTAAACGTTAGCCTACCCTTAACCTATGACATTTGTATGCGTTACGTTACTTTTGTCACGTTTGCTAAGAGAGGAGTTCGTAACTATTAAGTAATGATTACAGTAGCCGGCATTTGAGTCGATCGCTAGGTTAAGCAGTTCTGACCGCGGCCTGGTGATAGATGGGTGACCCATTCTGGCACTAGTTTTCAAATATCCAACCTCCTCCTTCGGAAAGCACCTAAAATAGTGGAACCCGATTAATGTCACTGAGTGATATTAGTCGTGAGGTTGCAGAGATCGGGGGGGTTCCCAGGATGACGTCAGATGGTAATCGGTTATCTTAACTCGCTGCACAGTCGCATCCTGTGCAATAAAAATAAAACTTAATACTGAAGTAAAAATATTTGAAATAAACACCCTTTTTGACCACATATTTGTATGGACTACCATACAAGTATGTGTTATTAAAGTGCGAAATAAAAACAATGAGTAATTAAGTTTTATTTGCATCGTTCAAAGTATTACGCAAAATTAATCGTCTATCACATGGTGTGCATATTTAATATAAATCTTGAGAATCCTTTTTAAGTATAATATAAGTTATAAAATGGTAGTTTTCGTGAGATCGAGAAAACATTGATGTTTAATTCTTTATTTTAGTATTACACTTCATTAATAGTATGTTCAATTCACTTAGTTTTTGTCCGTTTTGTTGGGTTATGTCAATGTAGTTTAAAAAAAACAACAGCAGCATAAATGAATACACAGTATTTTTTTACCATTTCGCCGCTTCGATATTGGAGACGTTTTGTCGGAAATCCGGTAATATTAGAAAGCTTTCTTTTAACTTTGATAAATATGATTCTAATACTAAATTTCTTCGCACGTGTGTGTGTGCGTGTGTGAGTGTGTGTGCGTGAGTGTCTGAGTGCGTGTGCGTGAGTGCTACCTTCAATGGGTCGCTGCGGCGGCGCGTCGAGCAGGCGGTGCGTACGCAGCAGCGCGCAGTCGCCACCCTCGGCCGCGTCCAGCGCGTACACGTACACGACGCCGTCCGACGTCGCCACCACCAGCCGCGGCGCGCGTGACACCCTGCAACGCCCGTACGTCCAAATTTTTATTATTATTTTTTTATAGAATACTCGGAATACTTTTTAGATTTGCCTAATATAGAGTATATTAGCCGTCCAACTACATTTAACAGGAGTGTTTTCACTCCTATTTGTTTTTTGCATTCGGAAAATGCAATGAAAACTTACCTTTTTTTATACTATATTATTAAATAAAACAACAACCAACTTAATAAATATCATCGTGCAAGGCTCTGCTGATGTCAACATGATTCTGCTGTATGAGTTACAATAAAAAATCAAAATAAAATTTGATTTAAAGGATAAAATTGAATTCCTTGGAATTTTTTATTAAATGTGAAAAAACCGTGAAACGAATCGAAACCTAGACCTGATCAACCAGAAATAGATGCAAAAAACCGTTATACAATTTCCTAGGAATCACTCCATCCCTGTGAAAGGAGTAGAGTGAAAAAGACATGTATACTCGAGTTTTCCTTAAGATACATTACAATATAATGTTAACATAGCAAAGAATTAAACGCTATTATGCAGTTTAGTTAATTTTCCAAAAATGCATATTCTTTTTTCACGAAATTGTTTTTTATACTCTAACAAATAATATTCCATCGGGGGAGGCAGAATTTTTTTTTCTAAAGTTTTCGAAGTAATGCTACAATAGGGCATTTTTGCATTTCGCGGTATAATGTTAACATTATACATACACTTGTACATGCATTTTTGTGTTAAAACAAAACAAAATAAGCGCGAAGCGACCAAGGCACAGAATATAAGCCGTCCCCGACGGAATATAATTCAATAGAGTACACACAGCAAATTCGAAAAGAAAAAAGTATATGCATTTTGGGAAAAGTAACCAAACTGCATAATTACCAAATTCAATGTTCATTAATTTTTTTTAAACATTAATATAAAAGGTATGAAAAAAGACTGTTCTAATTCTACATATCCTACTAATGCTTTTTAGTTACTTGTTTCAGGCAGTTTGGAATATCGTTTGTGGAAACCTGTCTTGTAAAGATGCCTGGTATAACAACTTATCTTAGTGTTCACATACTTTTTACGCGGTGGAACCTTTGTTGTGTTTCGACGAGGCCTTACATAATAATAATCGTTTAAAATATTTCTAAGATTAAAAACTATTAAATTACAGGTATCCAGGAGGGTCAATGAAACATTCTCGGCTTTACCACAATATTTGTGCCCTGTTCTTCCATTGGATTCCGGCCATTTTAGTTGACATCTTACTTTTCTGTCTAGGATATAAGCCCGTGTAAGTTACTGGGCAATTAAGATAATATAAGACACTGTATTTTAACTTATGGTTTCTAAAGTATTGTAGTACCTTTTCTAAGTATTGGGTAAATTCATATTGTTGATGCAATTAACCATTACAACTCAATTTGTTCACGAAAATATATCAGTAAAGTTTCATTTAAAAAACGTTAATTCTTTTATTATCCTGTTTCTTCAGACATGCTGTCCGATAAACGTTAGGAATTTGGAGGAAATTGGTGCTGCAACTTGTTCCTGTACCTTTATATAACACTGTAATATTTAAGTCCTAGCTTACTATTCTTCTAATGTTGTCTCGATAACCAAATCAATGTTAAAAAATATCGTCTAGTATCCTTTCTGGTAAGAAAACAGACAAAAATTAAATTCTTCAAAACTTTTGAACTTTTGTTTAATAAACTAATTGCATAAGTTCAAAAACGGCCAAACATACTTACGTAGGACTTTACAGGTAATACTATAAATAATTATTTTAATATGTAAGTGTTATATTATATGTATATGCATGTAATAGTATAATTTACCCACAATATATTTGTCACTCTTAACGGAAAGGTTCTAGCTCCTGTAACACAGTTCAAACTAGTTCAGGTACTAGGGCTACATAATTTTTCTTTGGAAGGTGTATTATTATATTTTAAAACAAAACAAACGTTTTGAAACATTTCATTCGGATTACCCGCTCTATCTATATTAGTAAATTAGCACTTTTATATAGTTTCTTGAGTACCATAGTATTTAAGATGTACCTAAGTAGGTATAGCAAGAGTGTATTGTAAAGATAAGGTGAACAGCAATTGTTCTTCAAGACGATAGCGTACTTCATTAGTACGAAGACGGTGGACAATTAGCACCCTCTTTGGACGGAACCCTCCGTTCGTTAACAGGAAGTTGACCGTATGTTTAACATCTATCTGTCTTGTCCACCATTACCAGCTCAACGTACTTTTTTATGTAATTAAGGATGTGCGGATGAAAATAATTCATATTATTATTTCAGGAATATTGTTATTATGTTGCTAACCGTCAATGTCAATAAAATATACAGTCCTATGAATATTTTTCTAGTACCTAGCGTTATCCCGGTCTAGGAACCGGTTCCGCTTAGATTGCAGAGGATGTGGCTGTGGGGCGACTCAAGATGCCTGATCGCCATCTGACGTCATCTACGTTAAAGTATAGGACCTTGATTTTGCACCCTTGTTTATACTACTCGTCTAAACTAGGGCGACAAGCGAGAAGGATAGACGATTTTTCAACGATAAATAGAAAGGAACATGCTCAACATAAAGCTTTCAAACATAATTACCAATCAATGTTTAAGAAAATCAAATTAAGTGTAGCTAACGTGGTGACAGGTGGAGTGAGGCAATAACTGGATGGCCCAGGAAAACGGACCATTGATCGTCCAGCAACCAGATGGGTCGACGACGTAATATCAGTCGCGGGTCAAACCTGGTACAGATTAGCTCAAGACCGTAAGGAGTGTTACAAGCGGGGAGAAGCCTTTGCCCAGCCGTGGGAAAGAAAGGGCTGTGGATGATAATGGTAAAGAAGACTAAAATGGAACTGGGCAGGATATTTGCAGGCAAGATCATAGTAGTTGGAGTAGTAGAACAACGGAATGGATCTTGCGGGACGGAAAGAGAAGACCGGGGAGGGAAATAAAAAGATGGCGAGATATTTTCACGGAAAGGTTAGTACCGAATTGGATGAACATGGCCGGAAATAAAGAGTAATAGAGAAGGTTAGGGAAGGCCTATTCCGAGGAGCCAACTTCTATAGTGATGTACAGGGTCATTGGTGAGACACTTAGAATACTTAAGGAGGGTACCCGGTACTCGATTCTCGTTATAATTATGTGATAAAAACAGGTGCTTAAATTTTGACCAAATTTCCTTAAATTAAGATAAAGTGTGGCTTTATCTTGTGTGGTGTATGTGCTGTTCAAAAAAGTTTGTTCGTAAATGCATTTCCCAGCGTAAAAAAAACTGGTCAGTTATAAAAAAGATTTAGTGACGGCTGTCAATCGGAATTAAACGTGATATCAATTATAAATAAAATTAATTTCATTCATTTTTTGGCTATACTTTTTAAACAAATAAGTGATTTGAATGAGTGAAATAGGTCAAATGTATCTTTGCCTGTACTAAGTCAGGGCTATAGTGTGAAGGGAAAACCATCATCTGCGTCCACGCTAGTATGTCCATGCGTTTCATACATAATTAGTGTGAAATATTAAAAAAACAACTGCCCGCGCCTCCTTTGCGGCTTACTCGGTGCGCTTTGGGTTGGTCGTTTGAAATTAAAAAAAAATGTTAGCTATAGTATGAGTTTCAAAGTAAAACGGAACGTTATTTTTCAGCATTACTTAAATAGAATTTGTATAAATGAAGAGAGATTTTGTAAGAGGATTTCACCTCAGGAGAAATCTCCACTCGTTGAATATTATCTTTTTTTTTATTTATTAAAAAAAAAAATTATGTGATTGACAGTTATGTAAATGCTGCCTGCGCGTTTGCTCCTTGTTATGAATAAAAAAAAGCTTTTCCTGAAATAAGGGGAATGAGGCAAAGAATTAAAACGGCCCACCGTTTTACGAGTTTTAGCGAGACTAACAAACAACGATTGATTTTTATATAGACAGATAACTTTTTCTAATATTGAGCCATCGAAACCATTTTCAAGGACAATTCTCGTTATGGCCTGGTTTAAATGGTTCATAATCAAATTTATTTTTTCTTTATAACAGGCAATCCAAAGCAGAAGAGTTACAATGCCGTGTGCCGACGCCGGCAAGTCTCTACACACACACACAGCGCGCACACAGACGGCCAGATAACGAGTGACTCACCTGAGGGTGTGTGTACTGCGACCACACGTTGCAGGGGAGATGGGATAATCCTAGTTTTTAAACTAAAAAGTTATTTAGGCACGTTAAGCATTTGTTGAAATTTGAAAGTATCATTGACCTCGGGACACTGTCACCGTTACTAACGCCGCTGCTTTCCTCTTAGGTGGGTTTAGACCAAAAGAACATTGAGGTAGAACTAGTAAAATAGCCTTCGACGGTCGATTATTGAACAATCGTTTAATCTAAGCGAAAGCTCGTTCTTACCGTTAACAATCTGTTTAAACTAAAAGAATTTGATAAAGTAGGGGTAGAATGAGCATTGGTTCGATTGCTGTAAGTCGGTCTGCAGGTACGCGGTGATCGCAGTAATCGCATCGCGGAACGCAAGTTTTAATTACTGTCGGTGAGTTTTTTATAACAATACTCGGAAAACAGTACTTTTGTGGGGCATGCTAATTTTTAAAGTTTTATGTCTATAACTTTTTTAACTCATTCCCACCCCTTGCTAGTATGTTCTGAGCATAGATGTATTTTGAGAATTCAAATGTTTGTATTGATAGAATAAAAAAAGCATCAATTTCATTTGGCAATGAAATAAATCTTGAACATTATATTATGATAGTGATGTTGTTAGTAGTGATAATTGTATAAATAAACATTGAAAAGAAGTATAACTTCTACTAAGTGGACAGGGACCTACAAGCCCATTAAACTTTAAAATCCTTTTAAATGTTTCTGGGGGCATTATATGCCACCATGAAAAAGCACTGCTTATATTTAACTTAAATTTACTTAACTTGTAGCAAAAACAATTGCACTTATTGATATTATTTTTTGGAAAAGGGGCTCATCTGTACAGTGTTGTATGTGGCATTGCAACTTAACCAATTTGTAATTTAGACTAAGGACATGTCCAAAATTTACAAAACATCATATCTAGGACACTACGAGCCTCCGCATACCCTATTTTTGGGGGATTACTAATACCTTCCCCTTCTTCCTTCTCTTTCCTTTTATTTTTATCTATAATTTTTATGACCATTTGTTATTTAATTGGCAATATTGTTGTTATGGTACTTCATAGTAAATATGCAATGAATGCATGATAGATTTTGTTAACTTTTAAAATTATATTGTTATATATAAAAACAATCGTGTCGCGCAGACACGATCTCTGTGGAAGTCTATGGAGGAGGCCTATGTACAGCAGTGGATGTAAGCGGGCTGAAGGAAGGAAGGAAGGAAGAATATATAAAAAAATCCAATTTGAAAAAAAATAATTGTAATCGTTGCGTCATAGGCTCGATAAATAAAAATTTTATACATATCTCACCATCCGAGCGTGTTCAACAAGCGGTCTAATTTCTCTAAACACGTTATTAAGCCGATCTCCGAGGCCTAGATTGTTTCTATTCGTAGCCAGTGGTCTAGAAACCGAATCCATCCTTTGGAGTGCATTATTGCGAGTACTTGACTCTGGTGTCGGCTCGTCCTCAATATTTGATATTTTCACAGCTTCAAGGGATTATAGACCTCAGTATTTGGTATTAATTTCAACTTTGTGCCTGTTTGTGTTTCCGAGAAAAAGGTTTTGTCAGACAGACACAAAGATCGACAAACAGACACTGTTGCAAGGACAATTTTACAATTTTCGGATTTTTTCCTTTACTTGTGCTACAAGATGTAGCTTATTGCCAAATTTCATGATTCTACGTCAACGGGAAGTACCCTATAGGTTTTGGTTCTCCTTGCAAATGTATGGGAAAAGTGACAGACAGACGGACAACGAAGTGATCCTATCCCGTCAGGTAAACCGTAACGTGGCCATTACATTAATTTATTCCCCATCCATAACAATAAAAATTTTCAAAAATATAAAGAAACCTCGATAGCTTAATGGTAAGACGACAGACTGAAATCTAATAGATAGAATCAGGCGTTACTTTGTGGAAATCCATGACATGCATGAGAAACTAAACTACTTTGGTTTAATACGCGAATGAATACGAGGGAAAATCGGTGTAATGCTGTAACCCGAAAGCTACACCACCGAATCTGCCACCAAAGCACAGCACTACGCTGACTTTCCGATGTTTCGCTTCGACACCGAAACATCACAGGAGATAGACTCTACAAAGATTATTCGTAAAGTCTGAAATCTGTAAGTTGCTCGGTTGAAACCTGGGCTATTGTCGCGCCCACTTCAAGAAAGCAATTAAACATTGGAAAAAAAAACAAGACTATTAGGAATTGTATGTTAAGTCAATTGGCAGCCCATTTGTCTATTGCATAAATATACCTATTGCCAGCTTACATTGAAAAAAAAAAACAAATCATGACTGTAACATCAATGTAATTTAAACATTTCTTTTTATTTAAGGTATGTCTAATTTCCCCTCTAAGCTTATATTAAAAGCTTGTGTTTGGACTAGGTGAGACAATAACTTAGCAACGTTGGGATTTGAACTTAGCAGATTTACCATTGACCTATAAATATATATTATTTATTATAAAATAAATAAATAAATAAATATATACAGGACTATATGACAGACGGACGTCTATTCTTAAGGTAGACAACTTAATGCCTGTATTATAGGTAACAGACGCCTGTTATATACAATTTTTTTTTGTAGAAAAATATAAATAATATATACATATTTATAATACACCCAGACTCGAGGCGGGAATCGAACCCAAGACTTCCGGATCGAAAGGCAGGGTCACTGCCCACTGCGCCAACGAGCCAGTCAAATTTTTGATTGAGATTGAAATAAGATAGGTTAATTCACTTACCCACGCCCGGTGGTCCTGACAGTAGTGCAGCTTTGAAGTAAGCACCGTTATCGTCTTTGGCCCATGGACTAGGTTTAAGGATTTTCGCCTTCCTATTGGTATACCAATGAGTCAACCAATTCGTCAATCTGCAAAAATATTGGGCGTCATCATCCAAGTAAATGGGATTTCAAAATTAAAAGCTTCTATTTAGCTTGCAAAATATACATATATGTTCAGGTGGAATATAAGATTATATACAACTCAATTTTGGAGCAGATGTTTGATGTTTTAAACCCATTGCGCTAATATATTTTCCACATATTGATAACGGATGACAATGCAATATTATGTTGACATGGAACCGATATGATGATAAAGTTGGAAGGAGGCGA
>JANCMC010004801.1:7223349-7352184 GCA_024363005.1 Charaxes varanes
CTTTTATCACCATGTTGTCCAATTATTTTACTAACACTTTGTGGTTTATATTTGTCTACCCACATTAGGTTTTCATTTTCAGTTGATTCACTGGTTTTCTCTAAGTCACCTGCAAAGTTCACCCAATCCATCTTTATTATTTGATTGATCCGTTGGCGCAGTTGGCCTTACCTTCCTTTACTTGTTACCTTGCCTCCGCTTTGGGGTTGCGGGTTTGATCCTGTCTCTAGTGTGGATGTATTATGTAGGTCTATCAGTAAGCTATTACTTACGTTTGCAACGCCTCAATTTGGTAAGATGGATGGACGACTTATTATACAGAGAAAACGTAGAGTGATAAAGCCAATTAGTTTATAGTGCCTGCTGAACACAAAGCCAATTGTTGCGTGGCACTTGATGAAGACAAAGCCAATTGCTGTGTGGCACTTGCTGAAGACAAAGCCAATAGTTGTGTGGCACTTGGTGAAGACAAAGCCACTATTTGTGTGACGCCTGCTATAGACAAAGCCAATTTTTTTGTGAAACCTGCTGAAAACAAAGCCAATTGTTTTGTGGCACCTGTTGAAGACGAAGCCAATTGTTGTATGACACCTGCTGAAGACAAAGCCAATTGCAGTGTGGCACTTGCTGAAGACAAAGCCAATAGTTGTGTGGCACTTGCTGAAGACAAAGCCAATAGTTATGTGGCACTTGCTCAAGACAGAGCTACTATTTGTGTGACACCTGCTGTAGACAAAGCCAATTGTTTTGTGATACCTGCCGACAACAAAGGCAATTGTTTTGTGGCACTTGTCAAAGACAAAGCCAATTGTTGTATGACACCTGCTGAAGATAAAGCCAATTGCAGTGTGGCGCCTGCTAAAGACAAAGACGGTTGTTGTGTGGCACCTGATGAGTGCTAAGTTTTGAAGTGTATCTTTTAAGTCATTTGAGTATATATAGAATAATATCTATCGAATATATTGTATGTATTACTAACAAGACCAATATACTGATATTAGACTATCAAGTCATCTTTAAATTACGTCACGTTTAAGGGGGGACGAGACGGTATCACTATAATGTGAGATTGTGTGACAATGGGCATATGAGGTCAAAAGCTTTGTGCTGTCACATGTCAAAATTAAAAATATAAAAAAAACAGCTTTTACTTATTTATAATACTTGCATAAAATAGAAATAATGTGAAGAGGACGGGGTATTGAAAATGTTATGTTACCTGTGACACAGATCTTTAAAGGGAGTTAAAATCAATTATGGATGAGCCCTTAGGGAGGGTACGAAAGGGCGAATCGGCCCTATATAAGCTGAGGGCTACATTGTTTTATTAAAAGTTCCTATAAAGTTAGCCATCTTAGCGCATTCTGGTGCTCTACGGCACACGAATATGTAGGGCACTGATAAAAGATACGAAACGAGTTGTACTAGTTTAGAGATATATTACGGAGGATTCTCGCATATGAAAAGTTATTTATTATTTAGTTTATGTTATAAGCAGATACATTATTAATGTTTGATTATTTTTAGTTGGCTATTTCAACCTTCAATAGTAAAAAATACAGTTCAAAACTTTTATATTGGCTATTCAAAACCATTATGAATGAGGCATTGGGCCCAGGCGTTATGTGCCCTTTTACTGTATTTCTCGTGGCTGCCTAAAGGCTTTTCCATAGATTAGCAAGTCTGGTGCCATTAAAACACAAAAATTGCTTCCAAAGCAGTAACTTGGACTTGCGACCCATACTTGATGTAGTAGGTAAGGAAAGATTTTTCAAATTTATATATAAATTCAAGATATCTTTTATCATAATTCAGTCACATTATAACATTTATGTGCCATTTTGTTTTAACAACTTTTTGCCATTTTGCAGGTAGTGAAATAAACTGTATAATAATTAATTTACCATTTACAAGCGGTTTTGCTGTCATTTCTAATTTCTCTTCTATTTTGATTGGTTTTTCTTCTACTTTTGCAGATTTCTTAGGAGATACAGATTTTTCTTTCTTAACACTAGACACACTTAACCCATTATGACTACTCGTTTTTTTGTCAATACTTTGATTTCCTTTTTTATTCATTTCAGAATTTGATTTCTGTTTCTTTTCCTTCGATTTTTTGTCAGTATTTTTTCCTGCTTCTTCTTTTTTAATATCTTTTACTGAAGTCTTTTTTTCGGTCGAATCTTTGATCATATTTAGAAATTCGTCTTCGTTGATGACTTTTATTCCGAGTTCCTGCGCTTTGGCTAATTTTGCAGGCCCTGCATCATCACCAGCTAAGACGTGGGTTACCTAAAATTAAAAGACTTAAAGAATATGTGTCTGTATTAAGAAAGAGTGAATCTAATAGTTCTTCTCTTTTTATTTTGTAATTAAGTGTTACAAAAACTTGTTACTTAATACTAAGATCATGACAGTATCACACCATTAACAAGTATAATAGCTGTACACGCAACTTCGTTCGGGTAAAACTAGGTAAGAAATAGATTCCATTTTAGCGTGATGATATATAGCCTTTAGCCTTCCTCACTAAATGGGCTATCTAACAGTGTAATAATTTTTCAAATCGAACCAGTAGTTCTTGATATAGCTGTCAAGCAAATAAACAGACAAACTCTTCAGCTTTATATATTAGTGTAGACAAATATGATGTCTTATAACATATATTTTGTGTATGTATATGATTAAAAGTAAATTACCTTCTTACTGATACCAGTTTTAACAGTTCCTCCATATTTTGTTACCGCGCCGACTATGTCATCTCTCTCAAACGAGTCCAAAACGCCGGTGAGCAAAAATACGCAATCCTTCAAACATCCTGGTAACCCCTAAAAATATCCAAGAGATGCTTCAAGATTTAAATGTCAGATTAAAAAATTATTATATTCTAGTAGTCACTGCAAGCATTGTCCTGCCTGAACGTTGGCTGGGTTACTATTAAATATACCCGATTATTATATCAAACATTTAGTTTGCAATAAACAATGTTGTGGTAAAAAATCTAGTTTATCCTGTTTAAGGTTGGACAAATTACAGATAAACGAAATTTGATCGTAATCAGTATAGCAGTTTCCGAGTATATCGACATAAGAGTTTTATATATATACATTAGACAAGTTTAAGAAACTAAACTAATTTGCTTTAATCCGCGAATGAATATGAGGTTAAATTGGTGTAATGCTGCAACCCGAAAGCTACACTACCGAATCCGCCACCAAAGCACAGCACTACACTGACTTTCCGATGTGGGAATTTTCGAGATTTCATGATTGATGACCTTTCGCCTTTATATATTTTGATTTTACAATAGTCGTTACAAATATGTTTGTAAAAGCGTTATGTATAAATAATCTTAAATATGTAAATCTCCTGTCCGTTGGCTCGTAGCGTACACGAACTCCGAAAATACTGAATCGATCTTGATGAAATTCGGGTGCAAACTATAGTTTGACCAACGTCGGAATGTAATTTATTATTGGACCCCTTACGTTACGTAAGACGCGCCTCAGAGCTGATACACACTTTTTTTACTTACATTAGTCCTTGACAATTACGGAAGTTTTTGGAAAGTAAAACAAGGCAGGAGTTGGAGATGCTGTGAGGAGGCGTTTAATTAACTTCAAAATGAGGTCGCGGTCCCTCGAGTTCCTCTCAAGAAATAATAATGAATCTGTCGATTAGGGACCTGTCGTCAAGCGCGAACTGCTTCTAGATAAACTTTCTGAAGTCGGAAGTAATTGAAATCCAACTCCTGAAAACTTGAGGTTGGAACTTCCAGTTTTTGGGATGAAATACGTGATTTGTCCCTCTAATGAAATTTGGTTTTGTCTAAATTTGGATTTAGGATTACACAATGAAAAAGTCTTTATACGGCCTTTTATTCTATCCAAATTCTTATAAAAATTTAAAATAGCAAGCCGCAGGTGAGATAAAAAGTACAGTTTAATACAAAACCATTCGAATGAATATATAATAAATGTTGTATTTTTATTTGTATCATTACATAGTATAACATGAAATGGCTTGCCGTTTTTGTACCCGTAGATCTTCTAAACTACACAACGGATTTTAACAATTTTAGTGATGTATGATCGATGTTTATATAAAACAATATGTATTAATTTGTTTGCATTTAAGTGACTTGTTAGTCTTTAATGGAAAATAAAGATCTTTAAACCTATTTTTATGCGGCTTTCACCAATAATTAGAATGTTTTAAGGTCAACTTTATACATATAATACATATTTGTTATAAATGATAAAAGCCGAGAATTCCAATATCAGAAGAAGAAGAATATCTTAGAAGATATTGGAGTGGGTGCGACAATACCCCAACGGCGGTGGGGTTTGAACCGGGTACCTTGCGGATTTCAGTCCATACCTTATACAGTTGAGCTATTGAGGCTCTTAAATAAATAATCATATAGTATGCAAATCACAAGATTTATGGCCGAATTTCGAACACCAGGCCGATACCTAGTTATTTTATACCGACGACCTTTACGAGTGGCAAACCCTTACCAAACACCATGGGCGCGTCGCGGTGTTATGGCCGCTTCTTACATAAGGCCAATAAACTTATCTACCAACAACGCAGGAGGTGTTCTTTATTTTTCCTTTCGCAACATATTTTCGGGTCAGCGAACAAGTTTTTTTTGGGCATTCCGTCGCGAGTTACACTCGGCCTTTTATAAAATTACACATTATGGCAATTCGCGTTTTCAGCGTTAACGGCATTTTAGGCGAGGTTCAATCAACTTTATTCGCATTCGTGGAGACACTATTTAACTTACCTCAGATTGAACTAGTGCTTACTAAGTCTACTTTTGTAAATATACTAGCGTCTGTATACTTTATCATATACGCAACGCAAATAAAAAAATGAAGGGTCTGTTTTTCACATTTAAAATTTTTAACAACTATTAAAATTTTGTGTTTGTCCGGGTAAACAAACTACGGAACGGCTTTTTCTAGTAGAAAATGATGAACTTTTTACAAGACGTTAAAGAAATACTCCTTATAGGTTTACAATTTCAGCAGTTTTTGTCTGGGAAATATCAAATTTTTCCGCATGATGAATGAAATTTTAAAAGTATCCGCAAAAAATTAAGCAACACTGGTATATATTCATATAAATTAGAATATTATTGGACCACATGTAATGAGGAGATCGTGGCCTAATCAGTAGTTGGCATTTGAGCAGATCGCTATATTAAGTAGCTTTTGCTATGGTGATAAATGTGTGACAAATTCTAAAGATGGTTTTTATTTGATATCCGACCTCCACCGTGTTTCGGAAGGGAAGGATATAGGATAAGATCAGACCCTAACTGGCTGGGCAAGGAAGTTAAAACTGACAGTGTAGGTAAGCGTTTGATATCCGACCTCCTCCGTGTTTCGGAAGGCACGTAAAACAGTGGGAACCGATTAATGTCACTTTGTGATATTAAACGTAAGGTTGTAGAGATCGTGGGGGTTCCGAGGATGGCAGGCAAGGCATCGTCAGATGGCAATCTGTCATGTTAACTCGCCCCACAGCCAAAATCCTCTGCAATCTAAGCGGACCCTGGTACTTAATCGGGATAACGCTAGGAAGTGAAGTTTTAAAGTGGCGAACTTATTGGCGGAATTTGTTAAAGGAAACATCAAAACATAATTACTAAGAATCGCCTGGCTAGTCACCCACCCCCTATTCTGACTGCCTAGCTCTTTGGTAAATCACTTAAGCTGGTTTCCCAAATGACGCAGATTCGAGTTTTACGACCCTGAATAAAAAAAAATCTATATTCTTTTTTGTCTTTTTTTACTTTTTTTTCTTACCTTGGTACAGGTGAAGTACAACATTTCCACAGTTTTCCACCTTGATCCCACCATTTTTTTGCCGTCTCACTACTGTCTCCCATAAAAAAAAGACAATAAGCGTCTCAACGCAGTAAACTCTCAACAAGATTGGACACAGTATGCCAATTTAGTCATTTATTTATTATATTTGTAGCAGAATACTTTCGTAATGTAAACAAACACCACATTTGTATTTGATTACAGTACACTAAGAAAGCCTCGATAGATCAGTGGTGGGCGTGCGGTTCGGAGTTCGAAAGGTTCTTGTTTCGAACCCCGCTGGAGAAAACACAACCGGATTACCCTGCCCTTGTGGAAAAAAATTCTCAGTTCCAAATCTTACAAAAAAGTCACTTCTTTAGTGAGATAATGAGTTTTTCAGACTTTTTAAGGCTTTTAAAGATTTTATAATTAAAAAAAATTACTAGTAATGGTGATGTAATTTTTTTTTAATTATAAAACCTAAAAATGTATTGACTGATTTTTTTTTCACAACGGTGTATACCGACGTGTGAAGTGACTACCGACAGCCGACGGCCATTAACATCTGTACCACCAGGAGACTACCAGATGCTTTGCCGATCTTTAATGACATGAGTGATATTAGTCGTGAGGTTGCAGAGATCGTGGGGGTTCCGAGGATGACGTCAGATGGCAATCGGTCATCTTAAATCGCCCCACAGCCACATCCTCTGGAATCTAAGCGGACCCTGATACTAGACCGGGATAACGGTAGAAAACTTAACGCCCGTGTTATTGGTACTAGACACCTGTTATACACAAATATATTTTTTAGAAATATATAAATCTATATGTATAGATAATACACCCAGACTCGAGGCGGGAATCGAACCCACAACCCCGGAGCGAAGGGACATTGCCAACTGCGCCAAAAGCCAGTCAAACTGGATTTGAAAAGTTCCAAGACCAGCGTTTTTTTTCTTTTCTTTTCAATCAACAAAAGAAAGACGATAGATAGACGCTTACCAATGACATGTTACAGTGTTTGACGATAACATCAGATTTGTGTTGGTCCAACCATAGAGAGCATTTCTTCACAGTCTGATTCAGAAGTGGCAACGCTAATTTTGCGGATTCGTTTTCAACTTCCACCTTTTGTATCCAATTTTCAATTATTTCATCGCTGCAGTTGCTCTCTTCCCTAAAAAACAATTTTTAAATAAAACATAAATAAATATATAGGATTATCAACACATGGTCGTCTGTTCCTAAGGTGAGCAAATTTATGCCTGTGTTATAGACAACTGCCGACTGATACACAAATGTGTTTTATATATATAAATACATACTAATGTATATACATATACACCCAGACAAGAGGCGGGAATCGAAGCCACAAACCTGGAGTTAAAGGCAGGGTCACTGCCAACTGCACCAATGGGCTAGTCACATTAAATTTTATAAAGGATACCCTACAATTAACCTCGAATTTAGTGTAAATATGACAGGACTAGTTATGGCATTAGCCTGGCGGGGTCGGGTATTGAATCTGGTTTTCTCACTGATTTCATTCTATCTTTTGAATTTAATAAAGTTTAAATTATTTAACAGCTTAGGGGGGTTAAGTATCTCCGACTCCAGTGAATTAGTGCAATCGAAATCAAGCGTTTAATTGTCCCACCCATTCTTCATTTGACTCGAGGTGGGAATCGAACCCACGACCCCTGGAGCAGAAGGCAGGGTCACTGCCCACTGCGCCAACGGGCCAGCCGTTGCTAAGTGTATGAAGTTCAATCAAGGGCATGACGCGAACTCTAAAGCTGAGCCGGGCCAGATATCGGCGACGGTAAATCTTTCGCCATCAATACTTGACATTCTTAACAATGTTATGTCGTAATAATTTTCTTAAATTCAATAGAAACAGATAAAAGATACAACCTTGTCTGTGCGTACGTACTCGTAACACGTCAATCAAAGGTTACACGATACCATCGCTATTTGAAACTGATTCTTTGGATGATTTTATTTCTATAACTAGCTGTTACCCGGGATTTCTTTCATGTTTTGATGATTTCTGTGTTGATCTTCGTCAATGATTTGGTGAAATTTCGTTTGTTTCCTTTTTTACGCTTTTTCGGGTTCCGTAGTCAGAGTACAAGGACAAGGAATTCTTATAGTTTGGTACTGTCCGTCCGTCTGCTCGCAAAGTTGTCCCCCTCCCCTTAAGGATTTCCAAACTATTACACGTAGACTCTTAAATTTTCCATGTTGATGGAATATGCCAAAAACTCGTTAGGAAAATTGTTTTGAAGTTATTGAACAAATAGGTCTATCGCTTATCAGATACGGAACCCTTCTGTACCCGTAAAGGTAAAAAGAGGATTAGTACAAGGGTAGTAATACTCTTATATATACCTCATATGAAAATTTAAAATCTTAAAATACCTTTTTAAAATAATACGTGATGGTACGGAACCCTAAGTAAGCGAGCCTGACTCGCACCTGACTTGTTATTTTACATTACAAAGAGGATAGATTTGATTGTTTGTTTGCATTGAATAAGCTCTGAAAGTAATGAACCGTTTTGAAAATTTCTTTCATCATTAGACTCCTACATCATCCCTGATGAACATAGGAGATAGTTGCTCGTTGCAACTTGTACCATTAATTTTTTTTTTTAATGTTACAAGGGGGCAAACGAGCAGGCAGCAGGCACCTAAGTGCCTACCGACGCCCATGGACATCTGCACGACCAGATCCCGCGTACAGGTGGCAGGGCAGGAAGGACACGATAAAAGATGCTCCATTTTCTGGGGAGCCGCACCACACAAACAGCCCAAATCAGAGTCATCCAGGAATCCCCACCTATTAGCTTATTCATTGGCCAGTATTTGAGTAGATCGCTAGGTTAAGTAGCTCTTATCTCTGCCGGATATATGGGTGACCAATTCTTAATGGTTTTTAAATACCCGACCTCTTCCGTGTTTCGGAAGCCAGGTAAAACAGTGAGTTCCAATTAATGTCACTGTGTTATAGTAGTTGTGAGATTGTAGATTGTGGGGATCCGGGGATGACGTCAGATTGCTGTCGGTCATGGCCGGACTGATATTGTTATTTTTTGTCTTACTAAGCGTTAAGCTTGTGTCAGGAGATTGCGACAATAGCTCAGCGCAGTCATGATTAGATCTAGATACATATGGATTCAGTTCACAATCTCTACCTTATTAAATTATAAAAAAAAACTATTAAATTTAATTAGTTAAATGTTACTTAATTATAAAAGTTACTGAAAACCACAAGCTCTTGGACGTGTATAAAATTTTCAAGATTTTTATAGGATAGTCTTTCCAAAAAATTCTTCTTCGAATGCCTCTCCACTACTGGAGGTTGGCAGCAAGCTTTTTAAATGCCTCGTTATCTCTGGCTAGCCAGAAGATGGACATGGACAGTCTTTAATCCTGTCCATTCCCGAACGTTA
This sequence comes from Charaxes varanes, assembly GCA_024363005.1. Lineage (NCBI taxonomy): Eukaryota > Metazoa > Arthropoda > Insecta > Lepidoptera > Nymphalidae > Charaxes > Charaxes varanes. The sequence continues at coordinate 7,232,629 of JANCMC010004801.1, forward strand.
CGTAGCCAAGACTTCCTGTCTTCCCACCCACCTTCTTCCATCAATCTTTCCCATTATGATAGTCTGAAGCAGGTGATGCTTGTGTGTTGCAGAATATACCCTACGTAAGATATTTTACGCTGCTTTATGGTCTTCATAAGCTCTTGACTCTTGGTTATCTTATCCGTCCAACTTATACGGAGCGTCCTTCCATCCTTCCAACAAATGGCCATTAATTTGCACTAATTCAGCAAAGGCGAGACAATTTGTAAACGCCCGGAAACCCAAGACCGGATCGTACGGTTCGGACGCATCGTATCAAAGAGATTGTAGTATTCTTTGTTTTGAAAGGCGTACAAGTGCATTGCTTCTGGTTATTTAACTGATCGAGGTTTGGTCTTTTACCGGGCACTGTAGATATCTATGATCTATGTCTAGGATATGTTTAGGAACAACATTTCTGATATTTATTACCTGTAAATCGCCTATTTTTCCCACGTTACTTTCACGAATAAAATAGAGGCACTATTAGAAAAGTCAGATATTACCAGACGTTACATAAAATTAATATTTTAAAGTTCTTACTTTTTCGATTGTCAATTTCCTGTATAAATAGGGGACAACACTGTAGTATAAATTAGTGATTTCTAACTCCTAGAATATCAAGCATCTAATATGATTATCTTTCTCTTATTGCAGTATGGCAGCGATGAATTCGGTCACGACTCTCCAAGCCGGTACGCGTCCCCCAAGGGCGCCGGCAACAGCGCTGGCTACCAGGAGCCATACTACGGAGGCGAGTGGGCGACCGGGTATTACCAGCCGCCACCTCCGCCTCCCTACCACCACGACCCTTATGCTACGTCACCAGGTAACGACACTATAATAATCTATACAAAAACGATTCAAGGAGCCATTCATGAATTACGTTGCACGAATTTTACGATTTTTTCAACCCTCACCCGCCCTTGTCATAATGTCACACTTTTGAAATCCCTTGGTGTGACCTCACATATATTTAAAATTTTAGATAATAGACATAACAAACGACTATTTAGTATAGGGTTTACGACTAATTATTTTAATAAAAGATTAAATACTCAGTCATATAAAATTTACGTTTAAATGTTATATGTGCTTATTTAAAGCCTCATACAAATTTGAACTACGACATTGTTGTATTTGACTATATACACACGGCCTACATGACTACGCTTTGACACAGTCTTATTGTAAAATGTATACATGTGTGTATAAATCGTTCGTCAGTGCTTTATGCGATGTATTAATAATGTATATTTATATAAAATAAATTCGCATACCGTCCTCTATACAAACTATAATTGGGTCCCATATATAAAACAGGAGATAAAACAAAGACGACAAATTATAGACCCATTTCCTTATTAAGCTCACTCTCCAAATAGATTTTAATTTAATTAAATTTATAAATTATCAAGAGATAATTTGATTTTTAGTTATAATAATGCCTTTAAGATTACCCATATTATCGGGTTGTGCGTAGTAAGTGGAAGACATTCCCTCGTGCCAGCCGATGGTGATTAATGGTTTTGACCTGATGTATCCGCACTCGCCCCACCTACGTCGGCATCCATCTTGATTGCCCCATATTGTTTTTGCTTAACATGATTTCTATCGCCTATATCGTATACGCTATCAGGGTTCTATTCTACTTTTAGAGTTCGTGCGTACAGTCTAAAAATGCACGCTCCTAAGTTCCATTATTTTAAAGTGAGAAAGTAAATAATTTCAACACTTGCCGGCGTGTGTAGCGATTTTGTGTCGATGACTAAAAAGCTGATTTTGACAAGCTTGCGTGTATTGCGTCTACACTAGTGTGTAGACGCAATTTTGTATTTAGTGATGACTAATTTGGAGGGACATGCATTTTTCACTAAATGCGCGCCCCTCCACTCTACTGCTTACTTGCACTAATATACCATCCAATCTTATATGAAAACATTTTAAACATAAATAACATTTTTAAGCAAGCTAACTTCATATTTTTTGACCAAAACTTACTGCGATGAACTTTCTGTGGATGTACTAAAATGTGACTAATGGACACTTACATCTGCAGTAAAAAGTAAAGTTATTTACCTGTAGTTATTAGGGTAAATCATTTGAATGTTAAGAAAGCACAAAAAATAAAGAAAAAATGCAAGATTGATCTTTGCGGAAAAGAATTATGGGGACGACGTATTAATTCATTACCTATTAAGGAAGTTCCTATTAAGAAAAACCTACACAAATCAGCACTTATCTCTGTCAAATGAAAGATACAAAAAAAACCTACACTACTTTTTAAAAACTTATACGTAATTAAAGTAGAAAACGGCAATTTCACACATATTTAATATACAAGTTGGTACTTGAAATATTTTATTAAATGGCTGGCCATCAATCGTGCCATATGACACTAAAGCTGTATTCACCGTAGCGAGGTAGTGCATAACCTATTGACACTTCCCCAGAACTTTTAAGCCCGTTTCTATGATTATATTCTTGGTTTTTATCCATTCTAAATTTATATCATTTTCTAATTCTAATCCTTGAAATTTATTCTTTATTTCTAATTGGAACTGTGTCCGCAAAACTGAATCATTTAAGCCTTCTGTATTAATATCTAAGGTCCCTTCCCTATTTTTGTTGCGTAAAACTCGAATTTTGGCCTTCATTTTTACTCTTACTAGATAGTGGTCACTATCGCAATCCGCTCCTCGGAAAGATCTTACATCCTCTATCGTATTTTTGTGACGGTTGTCAATTAAAATGTGGTCTATTTGGTTGACAGTTCGACCATCTGGCGATTTCCACGTTCCCTTGTATATATCTTTATGAGGGTACATGGTGCTTTTAACCACCATGGCTTTGGCAGCCGCAAAGCTAATTAACCTAAAACCATTGTCATTAGACCACTCATGCTTACTATGTGTACCAATAGTAGGTCGAAATATTTCTTCACGTCCGATTTGTGCATTGAGATCCCCTACCACTATCTTTACATCGTATTCAGGTATTTGGTCATATACAGTCTCTAAGTCCTCGTAAAAGTTGTCTTTTAGTTCTTCGTCGGCGACTTCAGTGGGCGCGTAGGCATTGACTAGAGTGATGTTCGAAAATTTGCTCTTGACTCGCATGACACAAAGCCTGTCAGATACTGCTTCAAATTTAATAACATTAGCTAAGGCTCTATTATTTACTATAAACCCTGTACCATTAATAAATTTACCATTACTATTCCCGCTATAAAACAAAGTAGCATTATTATCTATATTATGTTCCCCTTGGCCGGTCCATCTTACTTCTTGGAGTGCAGCTATCTGGATATTATATCTATTTAGTTCCTTATTTACTTGGTATATGGCACCTGGCCGGTGTAAACTGCGTACGTTCCACGTGGCAAATCTTAAGTCCATAATTCCGCGCCGAGAGTTGTCGTTAGTGAGGTATTCTAAATATTTCTTGTGTTCTTAATAAATAAATAAGTAAACCGGTTATACAATTTCATAGTTAAATTCATCTTACTATTTTCACTTTTTATTTACGTGATGGTTTGCGTGATTGACTGTAATAAGTATTATGAATGTATTGTTGTAAAATATAAATGCGTTACAAATTTTAAAATATTTATAGAAATGATTGTAATTTCTGGCATTGTGATATTATTAAGAAAATTTATATTTTATTTAGGACACGCTATTATTGTTAGAAAAGTGTAAAATAAATTTCAAAAATAAAATTAATAAATTATTACAATAATGTATTATTAATTATTTGTTTGCACAAATAGTGATTTATCGTTGTTGGAAAAAATTGTAAGTGTTTATCAAAATCATATACGATAAGGAATTTTGGTGCTAAAATGGTGCCTTGGAAACTCCGTAAGGAATAATTAAAAGAAACACTGCGAGATTGTTATATTTTGTACATTGTATATATTTAGCTGTAAGTTGTACATAATATAAATATTCATGTTTTACAAATATTTGCCATAACGTTGACGGGTGTATGTCCTATGCCTTGTTAAAGTATTTGTCACTTGTACTTAAAAATGATGATGATTTTAAGTGTTTAAATAAAATGTTTTTAAATTATATTTTACTTTTATTGATACCCTTAATTTTTCCAGTAATATTATTTGGTTTGTGTCAGACTAGCCATACCTCTTTGCTAAATAAGTTGCTAAATTGAATTTAACAAAATCTAAAAAAGATTAATTACACAGTAACAACTCATCTGAATGGTTTCTGTAAGATATATCTTTAAAAACACACGACGAACTGACGGCAGTTTCTTCAGCCTTCTTTTCTTCTATAACAAGTGTGAAATAATCAACATGATACCAATTTAGAATAATTTCTTTTAACAATGCAGTTAGTTAATGCATCTATGTCGCGACGTCGTGCAGTTCATACTAAAAATAGTACTATACAACATTTGCACACATAAGTCATATATCACATCTGACACAGTTTAAGCGAAACCTGACCACCATTATGAACAGATCTAGTTTTTGCTATGTGGACTCAAATATAATGCACTGAATAATTTTACTATTAAGAACATTCACAATGATCATTTTAAGTCTCTACAACCTCACGACTAATATCACAAAGTGACATTAATCGGGTCCCACTGTTTTACGTGCCTTCCGAAACACGGGTGAGGTCGGATGGCAAATATAAACCAGTGCTAGAATGGTTCCTCCATCTATCATACGGCCGCAGCAAGAACAACTTAACATAGCGATCGACTCAAATGCCGACCACTAATTAGGCCACGACCTCCTCAATACATATTCTCCTTACATATAATATAGTATCTATATTGTATACCTTACAAATTTGTCACTGAACTTCTTCTAAGCTACTTGACAGATTTTAGTTAATCTTTTTGTGTACATTTGACGCACTTCTTGAACGGTTCTTAAACAAAATAAATAAAATAAATCAATTAGTAATTGACTTAAGACATCCAATACAAATGTAATATTTAAGTAAATTTAAAGAATATCACCATTTCTTTAAGTTAAATTCTCTTTCAGAGAAGCCATTTTCTTTAACTATGATCATCAGGTATACTTTTGTTGCGAAACCTGCGGTTAATGCAATTTAAATATACAACAGAATAACAAAACAGTCGCGTTATTCTAATTGAAACTTAACAGTCAAATGAAATAAGGTTCAATATTAAAGATTAGAAATATACAACACAAAAGTGGATGGTTTAAAGCAATAATGGGTCAACCCATAAAAAGTCAAATAAAATATATTCGTAGATTGTAATAAGACAATATTATCTATTGACACTATGGAAAAGAACTTAAATAAATTTAAACAAAATAAGTACAAAAATCATGTTATAGTAAATGGAATATAACATAAATCTCATTCGTTATCACAATTTTGTCCTATCAGACCTCGGTCACAGAATTTAGTAAAAATATGTTAAGTTTGTGGAAATCCATGGAGGAGGCCTACATCCAGCAGTGGACTCCATAAGGCTGAAGGAAGGAAGGTATTAAGTTTCTTAAAGTATGCAATATTTAAAGGCCACTTGCTCAAAATGAGGATTGTGTGGGTTAGCACGTCATGGCTTGACACCATCCCAGGAATATACCTTTTGAAGCTATAATTACTTTCTCAAATATACCAGATGATAGAAACGTAAAGTTAATTTGTAATACAGAGTTCTCTCCACCAAAATTGCTGAGGTAAAAGTTTGAAATACTTTGCCAATGAAATATAAAGAATAACATTTTAAGCAATAAAGGAAGATTGCAGAATGGATGAAAATTAAGGTGACATCAACGTCACATCCACAGATTAGAAGATTCAGTTCTATTAAAAAAATACTTTAGAATCTTAGCTGAAAGCTAAATTTTTTGAAGTACGTTAAAAATCTATACATAAATATGAAATTGAAGTGTTTGTTTGTAACGCAAACATCAAATTATTTAACAAATTACCTAACATTATATATATGATATCTCTAAAAAGCACAATTAGAGCATTTTTGTCGGTCTCTTTGTTTCGGGTAATCTCCAAAACGGCTGCACCGATTTTGATGGGACTTTCACTGCTGATAAATAAAGAGATTATGTGGAGGAAAAGAAGACAAAGATTAGCAAAGCCAGTTATTATGAGGCATCTCCAGAAGACCGCTGTAAAACTCTCAGAACATTTGAGTGTATTTATAGAGTAAAATAAAATTAATCTTCTAATACATCTATTAGTCTAAAAGTCTTCTGATATATTATTACGTATATAAGAATCGTAAACTCTACATTGTTGTTTTAAAATTCCAAAACGATATTAAAAATCAGAATATTTCAGTAATTACAAACGTTCTTAACGTCTTGAATTTAAATTTAGATGCCATTCGCATTTTAAAACTAAAATTCCTAAAATATCGAAAACTTCAATCTAAGGGGAATACGTAATGGATAAAACTAATAAGTTTTTAATATAAAATTTACATTTTTTTCGTATTCAAAAAGTAATGTGATGGATTTTCTTACATGTATTTTTGAATATACCAAATTAATTTTTATATTAATCTAGCTGCGTATCTAGCGTCTTGAATGTAATGATATTGTTCATTTAAGATTTTTAAAAGTCTGATATTATTCCTTGTAAGATCATCTATCTGCCAGTGAAAGTTGCATCAAAATCAGTCCAGCAACATTGGAGTTGCCCACAACGAAGAGATATACAGACAGACAAGAATATTTTAATTTATGTTTTTGTTATAAGTACAATCATACATACGTTCCAAACCGACTGTATTTTTTTATGTCTATAGATTGAAGGTTTTTTAAAAAGAGGTAGACAGTGAACTTTACTATAATGCCGGAGCCAGACATAGCTTCATTTGAATGATCATGTAGTGTAGCCGACAACTTTGTGTAACTGTACAAAGTTTTGTAGTACTTTGTGGACTTTAAGGACGCAAATATACAAACATTTTGAGCTATGTCCGGCTCCGGTATAACACTAATTAATCATAAAAAAAATTCCTTTGTCTTTACTCATAAACAAAAAGTTTACGTTAAGCCTAACTTAACGTAAAGAATACAATGTTAAATAATCATAATTAATCTTTTGTTATTTATTATAAGAAACAGGAAATGAAATAACGAATATTATTTAGAGAATAATACCACAAAATTTGGCTGGAGGTATACCGCTGGCACAAATGAAAAACTTCGCCAAAGTTTAATTGGAGTAATTAAAGACAGGAACGCAATTAAGAATTCTTTTAATCTGAAAAGCAATTAGCAAGTTCGGGAGTTCGAGTCGAGCGCAATTATTGTTGAAAGTTGCGAAATGTTAATTCATTCATGCATTATGTGGCTTTATATTAACAATTATAACGTTTTTCTATATCTTAGAAGGAGAATAAGGGCAGATTTCGCTTCAATGCTATCAGAAACTTTCCCCGCAGTAGAAAAAATTATATCGGTTTTAAAGGCTGGAAACATATCTATGAGTTTATAATATAAATACACACATATACAAAGGAAATAGTGTTGTATATGTGATTGTTATTTTACGACAATTTTCCACTTAAACGACCACACTTATTGACAACCATAACTTTGCCAGGCAATAACGTAAAGCTAGGAAGTGGCATGTAAAACCTTGTAGGGACGTAAAAATGATTTATGCGCAGAACTCGGTCAGGACAATCGTAAATACGCCCCTTCAAAGTTTTTGATACACGACTTGTAATCCAGGGCGTCAGAGAGGCATCGAGATCAGTTTGATAAATTAACCTAACCGATATTTACAAATGCACGATGCGTGGCAAAAGATTTGTCACTAATCGTTCAGTTTACGAACCTTTGTAGAGTGTAGAGTTACTTTACCGAAGCATCATCAGGAGTTCCTAATGATGCTTCGGTTTCGAAGCGAAACTTACTCTGAAGCACAACAGACAGTAAGAGAAGTGCACAGTTCTGTGCTTCCGTGTTTTAGCATTCAGGTTACAATATTGTACCGACTTTGTCTCGTGAGTTAGTTTTTCCTCCCGAGAATCAGACTTAATCTCATTTTGAAGATAAAGTGGGAGATTACTCGCAAATTTTCAGACTTGTATGTATTGTTTCAAAAACTAGAAGCGTTCTCTTACAAACAAATGTATCTTAATTAAACAAAGAGCTAACATTTCGTTGACTCAGAGCCAATCAGCATCTGTTCCTGCGTATCGATCACTGGGGAAATGGGCTTCGAGGAAAACGATAGCTAGTTAGTAGATATTTCGTGTGCCGATTCTTTATTTCACTCGGGAAATGTTTATTGAATAAATAGAAGCTCTGTCCTTCGTAATGTGTCGTGCTTTTGGAAGTATTGGGTTAAGTGTGTCATATTATACTTTCAGAATTTATGTGACGCAATACAAAGTACCTATTTTTGATGCAACTACAAAGTGGCACCCAGCCTAGGTGGTACTCTACATATTTTGAGTATAATATTTCAATCAATAGTAATTTCATCCTTTAAAGCCTAAATTAATCTGTTTTTTCATCATTAATTGAATGAATCGTAGTGTTGCTTATAGTATTTAATAAAGTCTTATTTACGACACCTTGTATTAAAACTCATCAGATATTCAAGAACACTGTTATACTTGATAGTAACTTTTATTTATAAGCGTTCAAAGCTACATTGGCCGCTTAGGTGCCATCAGGTGAGCGGAATGCTTTTTGGTACTTTAATAACGTAAAAAGTCCCAACTAAATCGTTGTATACAATAAAATAAGCTTTTAAGTGTCATTATAATTTTTGTTTTCAAAAAACGTAACCTCAGGGAATGGCGCCCAAAAACTTGTAAGGACGTAAACATATTTGCGTTTGGGGTAATCGTAAATTATAACGCCCTTCAAAGTTTGTCGTATACGACTTGTGTCTGGGGGCTTAAACTAGTTTTCATATCAGTTAGGCGAAACACTACTTATATAATAGAGATAAAAATAAGTAAACTATTTTAGCAATAATAGATATATTGGACTAGGCCTAGTGTATTTTATAAATAGATATGTATCTTTAAAAAAAATAGCATACATATTTCTCAACTGCCGGAAACGCATCTACGACCCTTTTGTTAGGGCAATCATTCTTGGGCGACGGTAGATACTTGTGTAAACCACCTGACCATTTGCCCCTTGTTATGTAAGAACTATCTCAAGCTTGTATAGTCGACCAAAAAAGTGCTTTACCATTTTAGATGACAGCTCCTAGATAAAGAAAATTTTGCTAAGGGTTATTTTTAGAAGTAAACGTAATGCATAACAAGCAAAAATGAGCCTTATGACCAATTGACGTGCAAAGGACATTCGACCTTAGCGTGGCAAACCAATCTTTTGGTCCACTATACATTATTCAAATATTCCTCTACATACGATATACGCTTAATGTCAGTACTAAAAAGCTTTAATTTTGGACGAAACTTTTCAGCGACGTTAATAGCATAGCTGATGTGAATTTTAAACCCAGCACGGTATATCGTCTGGCTACGAGATAGTTTGCGAAATGGCTACTTTAGTAACACTAAAGTATTTTTATAACCCAGCTATATAAATAAGAAAGAAAGCTTTATTCTGATCCGAAGGCTGGTTGGTATTTAGGACAGCGGATAAGTATCGCAATCCAAAGAGGGAATGCCGTCAGCTTTCTAGGAAATTGCCACCTGGCAATTATAATGGTTATTTGTTATGATTTTTATTACGTATTTTTAATGAAATTATTTTTATTATTATTCTAATAACAATTCATAATTAAGTTTTTGTAAGTCTAGCCTTAGTAGAAGTTTTATAAAATATGTACATGAGATGATTTAATTATAAAATTTTTTATTTAGTTATAAACACTTTTTCATTTACATGAGAAACCTTAAAAAATAGACAAAACTTAACTAAACTTAACATATCATTTAACCAAGTCGTAAAATATATCGAAATCCGTAAATTTATTTGGAAAAAGCGAACATCTTTTAAAAAATATATACTATCCTATAAGGGAATTCAAATAATTCAAATAAAATAAAATACAGTTTTTTTTTTTACAAATATGATTAACATCTAACAGTCATTAGTATAGAAGAAGGAAATCATACCAATAAGTCAATGAAACTATCAAAAATGTATTTACGGAAAGAATCATTTTTATAGACGCCCATAAAACTAACGTTCCGTCTCGGCCAAAAGAAAAGGATCACTTACCATTTCGTAGCCTGTTACGACATTTATTAGCCATAATGAATTACTTATAGGATAATAAATAAACATCTGTCCGTGTGTTACTTAATACTAAAAACCAGACGTCACGTCAATCAATTGAAGATCCCTCGTACATTAAACATATGCTACAGGCGTGAATAACCACATTATAGAATAAAACCCCTACTATTGTTCGGGGGCTTTCTTCGATCTCGAACTTTCTCTTCACCGTAATAAAATTTATTAAAATCAATCTATACTTTTAAGTATAGATAAATAGGATTAATCATAACCTTGAACTTTGTTAATTTACTAGAAGTTTATATATTTTTTTGGTAGAAGTCTTTTTTATTGTAGAAGAATGTTTTGTCCAACTTTTTTGATATCCAGATGTCTGAAACCTTCCTTCCTGAAACTTACTTTGATGTTGAAAGAGTATACTTATATGCCCGCAATTTTGTTTGCGTAAAATTAGGTAAAAAATACATTCAGTAGTGATGACATATAGCCTATAGCCTTGCTCGATACATGGGCTATCTAAAACTGAAACAATTTTCCAAATCGGACCAATAGTTCCTGAGATTAAGCGTTCAAGCAAACAAACAAAGAAACAAACTCTTCAGCTTCATATATTAGTGTATATATCTATCATTATAATTATTAACACAGTTAAGAGAAATTCTGAGATTTTATGTCAAAGGATATCTGTGTATATGTTGTCAAAATTTGATGAAGGTTGAAAATTTTGTGTATTTTGTTTCGTTCCCCTTATTTCGGAGAAGGCTTTAAAGAAAATAACAAAAGGAAAAGTTGAAAGATTTTGTAAAAATATTGAAAAAATGCAAATTTTGTCCATACTTCAGAATACTACAAATAGATGACATTTGTGCTAGTGAGAAATTATTATTTCATAAAGTATTTTTGGTATGGTGTCACGTTTTAGGGAAAATACATAAATGAGACTGGCAAGACAACGTCTGTTGGATCCGCTATAGTTAATAATATTTATTACGGTACGGATAAGTAAATGTGACGTATTAAATACTAATATTTAAGTGTTTTATTATCTATACTAGTATATAAAGCTGAAGAGTTTGTTTGTTTGCTTGAACGTGATAATCTCAGGAAGTACTAGTTTCTTTTAGTGTTAGATAACCAACAAGAAACATTCAACCGGTGTCACTTTTTATGGAAAATACTTTAAAAAAATTGGTTTATAAGAGTCGAGCCTGTTCGGACAAGACGACGTCTGTCCAGTCCGATATTAAGATGATTTTTAGTTAATTTAACATACACTGCATATGTTATCCGATATACTAGAAGTTATATAAGTGTTTGCTATTAGCGTAAGTGTCTAAAAGGTTATCTAGCAATTAGCAATTTCTCAGTTTCCAAGATCGAGATTAAATCACATAAAATTGAGTTTAAATTGCGGACAAATAAGGACATTTCTAACTTAACATCAGCAAATAACGAAAAAATTACTGGCTTTATTTACTTCATAATGTAAAACTATATTTTAGACATTAAACCTAACTGTGAACTAACTCTTATATTGTGTAATTTTTTCCTAAAATAACGATTTATTATTAAGGTTGTGATACTAAAAGAAGAATACAAGTAATCGAAAACTTCATTTCAAATCAAGAATTCATTTACAATGAAGTCCAATTCGGATAAATCGTATTCTTCTCATTTTAAATCAACTACTGCATCTATTGTCACTGATCCCAGATTTCAAATAAAGTTTTCTATGAATCGCATTATTCCTTTATTTTAGACCAACTAATGTATATATTGTCAAATGTTCCCACAACAAATATAAAGTTTTCGATGAATCGTATTCTTCCTTTATATTAGACCAACTAATGCATCTATTAGAGGTGGCTGGATATGATTGGCAAGGGATAAGGGAGAATGGCAGAAACAAAGGGAGGCCTATGCCCAGCTGTGGGTTATCAAGGGTTGAAAATGATGTTCATGATGAATGCAGCTATTGTCAAATACTTCCAGATTTTAAATAAAGTTTTCGATGAATCGTATTCTTCTTTTATTTTACCTATTGTAGCTTTTGACTTATGAAAAAAAAATAGTTTTTCGTAGAATTTAACATGATATAGGAATTTTACTACCACTTTGGAAAATTTAATTGCCCACTAAAGTTAAATATTTCAATCTAGCAGAAATACTGAGTTTTTCCTTTAGAAGCGCTTTATTACAGCCGTTATTATTTAAACGTCCGCGTTCAAGGACGACCGCAATATGACCGCAGAGCATTGTAATCCCACTGCTTTGATCGTGACGAAAATTACAATGAAAACGGTCACGCGACGAGTTTATCTTCGGTATATATTACGCTAACGCCTAAATGATGTATTATGTTGATTATATTTATAAATACATATAAAGACTAGGGGACCCGGCAGACGCTGTCCTGTCCAAACCTTGGGTTACTTACTACATTCTGTTATCCTATAATATTGACCCTTTTGCCGTTCCCGTTTCCTTTCCCTTTCCCGTTCCCGTTCCCGTTCCCGTTCCCGTTCCCGTTCCATAACAGTTGACTTTTCATACTATATTTAAAAAACTCTTAATTCAGTAACTTGAATAGTATAAGTGTTTTTAGAATTTAATTGCGTATTTAAGTCATGAAAGTTTAAGTTTAAAAAAAAACACGCGCATTCGTAAAAGTGAACATATTTTTACGGATACATCTAATTTCCAATTTTGCCAAATAAATTATTTATTATTATATTTAAATAATCTTACGCCCACATTTCTGAACACAATGCGAGCTCAATTACGGACCTTGCGTTTAATTTAGCACGAGTTTCTTGGAATTTAGAAATTTTTGAGATGAATATTTTGAAATCGTTGCGTCTACATTTAAAAAAATGTACAAGTGATTTTTTTAAGTCTAGTGGTAAAGGATATGAATTAATCATGCCAAAGATTTAATACCAGTTATGCAAAATAAACTTTACTGACAGATCTTCATAGAAATTTCAATATGTGGCTTCCCTTATAGTCGCACTTTTACTCGGCCAATATATTAATATTCATCCAAATGAGATTCGTAAATGACACGTCGATTGGATTAGAAAATTGGAAAATATTTTTATGTAAATGCAAATTTTGCGGGGATTTATCTGAATGTTCATGGAAACAAATGGTTTTAATCCATTAATGAGTTTAGAATATATTTTATGAGACTTTCAAAAGGCGGCTAGATATCGCTGTTTGTAAATCGAAACTCAGTATTTTTTTTAAGATATCCATATAGCTAAATAATGTTCCTTAGAAAATTCAAAGAGAATAGGTTACTTTTATTTTATAATCGGATTAGGAATTGACGCAAAATAAAGGTTTAGCCTGCTTTTATTAAAAGAAATGGGTTTTAACGTTCCTATACAATGGTATATTTCTTATAAGATTTTTTTAAACGTTTAGTTCTTTTTAGTAACAAATAATAAAAGATTTCTTTATTCAGTTTGGATTCTTCCTATTCTATGCTTTTTCATGTATTTTAGCCACAATTGTGTGGTGAGGGAAGTTTCATATTGTATTCATAATAAAGACGTATTCGTATTCATATTAAAAACGTATTCGTATTCATACTAAAGACGTTACCTTAGAAATAAGCGCCTGTCCTTCCGTATCCTTTTTTGATACTTGTTTATCAACAACTTAAGTTATTTTCGATCACATTATTATCTTAAGATGTTTATTATAAGAAAAAGGTGAAACAAATAAGTTAGTTATAAACAGTTATCAAACTAAAAATGTTTAAAATATTGATATATTGTCTCCTTTGTTGCTTGTTTTTAACATTAATGTGCACTACACCTTATAACTTTAGCTTATGTAAAGTGCATGTAGTTTTAATTTGGACAGGAATCAGATATTTCATTTAAATTTTACTTAATAGACACACCAGCAGAATTAGCGGAATATGAAAAAGGAATAATAAAATATGAAACAGAAATTAAATTAACCTGTTTTGGCAATAATTTGCAACACCATACTTAAAGTTTAATTAAAAAAGCTAAACTAAATAAAATAGACTTTTCTTAGATTTCGTAATGACATAGAAACAGGAGATAATTTTAGATTTTGTGACGCTGTACAATTAATTAAATGAACTTTTAATAACGAATGTCCACCCTCCCCCAATGATCTAAGAAAAATGAATTTTGTCTAGTTTAGTTTTTTCATTAATATTTAAGTATGGTGTTGAAAATTAATATCACTTGTTAATTTCATTATTGTTTCATTATTATTTGTTTAAAACTAAAACTAACTATTTTATATTCTCCTTTTTTTAATGTTACGTTAATTCTGCCGGTCTGCTACAATTTAAATCACAGATACTATGATTGTATTTATAAAACATACACATATTGCATCGTAAAAGCTTATAAATGCAATTTGTAGTCAAAGGCAAGCTACATTACAGCGTTCGGATTTTTCACGATAAGGCGGCAAAATGGTGGCAAAGATCTTTATGATGCTGTTATATTTAACCCAGATTTATAGCGTATTTTTACTGTGTTCTCCGGAAGAATGTCTGGTTAAGGTTTATAAACAGGCAGGTTCGAATTCCGTAAAAAAATTCCATAGTTTAATTGATACTTAATATAAAACGTCAATAGATAGATAGAGTAGACTTTATTGTACACGGAAAAAAATGCATACACCAATTTGGTGAGATATAATTACAGTAAATATTTAATAATATTTACGTAGTATCAGTGGATACTACACAGGCAATAACATTAAACTGATAAAATAATTATATATTCACTACAGCAAGCGAAAAGGAAAAGCAGCTCAGCAAATGCCGTGTCACAAGTAATTGTAATGCCGGAGCCAGACATAGCCTCATTTGAATGATCATTTCAATAATCATGTAGTGTGACCGGGGACTTTGTATAGCTGTGCAAAGTTTTGTAGTCTTCAAGGACAAAAATGTACAAACGGTTTGTGCTATGTCTGACTCCGGCATAACACGCAGCACAAATTTTCAACTGCAGCATATTTAGTGATTACACGGTTATACGAATTTAACACAAAAAAATAAAATTAATTTTGTTAAAATACGAAGTTACACAGAAAATAAGAGACGGTGGAGTAATTTTAAATAAATAAAGCTGTGGAATTTTATAATATGTGCAATAATGATTACTTAAGAATAATTTTTATAATAATAGAATATATAAATTAAGCGTTTTGTATGTCTGCGTTTAAACTTCGTATAAGAGGTACGTTAAAGAATTTCTCACTTCTTACCGACCGAGATATTTGCGTTGTAGAATCCAATATGAGCAATTTTAAACAATAAACGATCATTGGTCATGTCCAGTGATCCATAACTTTCCAACTCAATTAGAGACGATCGTTTATTCGACCTGATTCCCTCCCTTTGATTGAAATAAAGAGGGCAAAATGATATAAACGAGGTCCCAAAGCGAGCTCTTTGTACATAGAAATCGGAGCAACCGTCTCTTGTTTTTAGGTAAATACCCTCGAATTCCACTATTAGTTTAGGAGTATTGTACACTGTTTTAAGGAGTAAACATATGCTGATTTAGACGTAACACTTCTTTAGATAAAAAAGCGAAAGATCTATCACGAAGTACCGTGGTAAAATATCTCTCTAGATATTTTATAGGGTGTCTATTATGTAATGCGTACGAGTCATATTTTATTTAACCTTCATAAGAACCTTGCTCGGACGTTAAGGAATATTATGCTTGGCGGTCCATAAAAAAAGAAAACAATTTTAAAATTACAACATTAGTTATACAGGAAATAAAATGGCCAAAAGCGTGTCAAGACACGCTTATATAAAAGGGTTCCGTATCTGATACGCTATAAACCTATGTGTTAAAGAACTTCAGAAGTCGTTGTCCGATTTCGTTGAGAATAATTTTCCTAATTAGTTTTTTTGCATGTTCTATCAACATGGAAAATTTCAATTCTCTACGTCTAATAGTTTGGAAATGCTAAAGGAGGAGGGCACCTTACGGATACACAGACGGACGGATGGACAGACGGACGGATAGAACGAAATTATAAGGGTTCCTTGTAGTACTACGGAACCCTAAAAAGGGAAAATAATATTCAGATAACGATTATTAAGTTTAATGTCATTAAAGTGTCATACGTCGTTGTACTAAGAATGAAAATTTAGTATACAGCTTTAAATTAGCGTATAGTACGCAAATAAAAAGATATCGCACACCTAATCGTAAAGTGACCTAACTCAAAAAAGATGATTATTGGAAAATCGCAAAAAACGTTTTAAAACTACTTATCCCTCTTGTAATTGGGAAAAACGGCTTCTTAGTAACAAATTATGTATTTTAATAATAGTTAATGAAGTAATTAATAATATTGAAATGTTATTTTAATTATATTTTGTTATTTGTTTGCCTTTTTGTATAAATTATTATTATTTTTAAAATAAATTTTTAGTTAAAAAGACAAAAATAGCTTTATCTCAGCGTTAGATGGCCAATTGCTTGATGGAATCGAGCTTTATTTGGCGGATATATATGATACCCAACGTTTTTGTTGGTGAAAGTCAAATGCCATCAAAAATAAAACTTGCATAAAAAGACAAGTCTCGCGCCTCTTTTCCCGTAAAAAGTTGTGAGCTCCATGTAAAATGCGAAGTCAGCTAATTCACCAATAGATGGCGCTATGTTTTGATGTCCAATAGTATTAGTAAGCCAACTTTCGAGCGGAATATCGTCTGCCTGGTCCACTAGTTCATATATACATATCAAATTCAAATGATATTTAATTATATTGAAAAGGTAAGTTCAATTCCAAATAAAAAAAAAATTGACTCAACCTCAATATACTATGGCACGCCTTTTGAAATTTTCAAAATTAAAATAGCGTGATTGCGAAACAAAATACGACCCGAGGTGGTAACGCAAGAATCTTCAAGTTATTTTGTTGAGATTATTGAAGATTTTTATATATTTTTGAAAAATATGGACTTAACCCTAAAGTATGGAAAATAAAAATTAGTTTTTCACAATGCAAGTACGACATTTCACGTAGATAACTAATTAATGACTGAAAATCGTATAAATTAAAAATATTTACATATTTATCAGAGTCCTAATAATCAGTATACATACTTATAATTACATGTAAGTATATATACATTAATACTTATATATATACTCATAAAAACAAAATACGACTCAATTGTTTGAAGTAAAACTTCTATAGGCACGTTTGAGGCGAGGAGTAAGGTGAATGTATGACGATCGAATTACGAAGTGTGATTAGGCAAGGCGAACGGAAGTTGAAAGGGAGATACAAGAGAGAGAGAGTTACGTTTTGTATATTACTGTAGGTGCAAGAGAGAGAGAGAGGTGCGAGCACACATTTTCTTCATCTCTTTCTCCAGTTACGTTGCGTATATCTAAGAAACAGAGGTAAAGAAGCTTTACTTCGATCGTGTGGTCTAAAGCAAAAGTCTGAAGTTTACTCCGTTTATTCCTAATGCCGGAGCCAAATATAGCTTACAATGATCATTTCAATGATCATATAGTGTGGCTGGGGACTATGTAACTGTACAAAGTTTTGTAGTACTTTGTGGACTTCAAGGACATAAATGTACAAACACTTTGAGCTATGTCTGATTCCTGTATAAGATGTAAGCCTATAAAGTGAAAAAATGACTTATGTAAATTATGAAAATAGAATACGGTTTGAACAATGAAGCTTTCTTTATTTGGGCAGTTATATATTTAGTATATTTTTGACTTACATGATATTAAGTTATAACTTAAAGTTATTAAATAAAAGAACAGAACTATATCAAAAAATCATTTTATTAAAGGGAAGAGAACGAAATCGGACAACAACTTTTGAAGTTATTTAACAAATACGTTTATAGCGTATCAGATACGGAACCCTTCTATATTAGCGTGTCTTGACACGCTCTTGGCCATTTTATTTAATTTTTTTAAATATTTTTGTTGTTTTTTTTTGTCATGTAATATATTTTTAATTTAATTTAGAATTAGTTTATTTTTTATGTATATAGTTTTTCTTCTTGCTACTTAAATTTCAGTCCATTGTAAATATTAAACACTCTCGTGTTCAATTTTTTTTTAAACTCTTGATAAAGAATTTTTCCATTTGTCCTTGAGGATGAAAACTAAAGTGACATATAAACCAATACGAGGCGGACCATTCCTAGTAAATCACAATTAAACAATAACATACTAAGAATATGTTAAAATAGTAAACTTTCAGGTCTGAGAATCCGCGCGAATCCCTTTTAAAGTTCGTATATTTTTCGAGCAAGCAGAAAACTTTGCGATCCTCGCCTGAAAAATATTTTTAATTTCACTGATACATTTCTTGCGAGTGTATTGCTTTCTAAATATCGCATCCATATTGGATGGAGAGATAAACAAAAAGTTGATTTGTCTCGCTAACGTAAATAAAAACGATACGAAAGTTGGTAACAGGTTTTATTTTGAGACTGGCTGATTCCTGCAATTTCGCTTTTATTTTTGCTCTTTGGTATGGCGTAAAATAATTTTACAGTATAACGGACGAGAAAATGGATTCCATTGGGTTGGTACAGCGGAACTTCCAGTATGTGTGAATGGTGAATGCCTGGCGCATATCGCCGACAGGTCGCTGTCGATTTTCTGTGGAAAATATTTTGCTCCATGAAGCTTGTCGCATTACACACGATCTTTTCTATAGCGTGTAACTAAAGACTTGCCCCCCTCCCCCCGCTATCTATAAATTGAAGCTATAAATAAATATATATAGGACTATATGACACACGGCCGTCTGTTTCTAAGGCAGACGAACTTAATGCCTGTGTTATAGGTGTATAACAGAGACCTGTTATACACAATTTTTTTTCTTTTTAGAAATACATAAATACACAGATGGCTGACCCATTCTAAAACTGGGTTTGAAACATCTGACCTCCATGGTGTTTCATATAGCACGCAAAACAATGGATCCCTATTAATGTCATTGAGTGATATTAGTTGTGAGATTGTAGAGATTGAGGCGGCTCCGGGATGAAGTTAGCCGACAATCCTTTATCTTTACTCGCCCCACATCATCTGTAATCTAAGCGGACCCTGGTAGTTACCAGGGTCCGCTAGCTCTAGGTCTAGGAAGAAAAAATTTTTTCTGACAGTCATGTGTCAGCTACTGAAATAAAAAAAGACTCACGCCATCGCAGGTGGACACACTATTTTTCTCTTGCCACCAACTTTCATCCCTGCAACTCCTACATCCCAGCCGGAGATGACTTCCTTTGCACCCAGCTTGAACTTGAATCCGGGTCCTTTTTGGCAATTGTCGAACATTTTGTTGTTTTGTTTTAATCTTCCCTCGTAATATACCTGCAGATTATAATCAAAAACTACTACTATATACTAGCTAACTGCTAGAAAGTATATATCTATATGTATTATATAAAATTCTCGTGTAACATGTATAAAAATCAATCTTTGTGTGTTTGTTTGTCTTGCTAAAACTTGATAAGGGCAGGATCTATTTAAATTGTTAATTTTTCTTTCATTCTTGATCTTTGAAACGAATTGACCGATTTCGAGGAGACTTATTGGCAGGTAGCTGATATTGCAAGGAGTAAGATAGGTTACTTCAGGTTTAGAAAAATAATTAGGGTTCTGCAAAAAGAAATGAAAACCCACATAATTTAACAAAATCATGAAATTACGCAGACAAACTCACCAGGTACTATCATTTCATAAATAAGACTGAATTAATTATAAATAACATATGATACATTTATTATAAAAAATGAATTTTATGTATTTTTACTTAAATTAGTTAGTAGAATTATAGCATATTAAAATTAATTATTTTAATTACATTAACTTAACACTAGTTACAGTAACTTAGAATCCAAGACAGTGGGGGTTCTGAGGATGACGTCAGATGGCAATCAGTCATTTTAACTCACCCCACGAAACGCGACAACAATACCATCACTTGACGTGACAGCATTGCCGCCACTTCACGCCGATCTTATGTGAAAAAGAGGTACTGGTACCCGGACGCGCCGGCGCAGTTCGGCTGCAGATCAAAGGACTACAAGCGTGGTGCTACCTCTAATTAATTGCGATAGCGATATTTTTGTGCCGAAGTCAATTATGAGTCCGCTTATGAATAGGTAACTTCTGATTTATTCACCGTGAAAACGAAGAATGAATAAACAATATATGTCAATACTTTGTGGGTTTAAAAATGATTTAAAATATTATGATAAATTACCCTTTGCGATTCGAAGCGTTCAATTTGTAAATTTCGTCCTTGGAAATCTTTAGGGCCATTGATCGAATGTTAAACAGGAATTGATTATCATTTTCAACGTACGGAGTGATTATTCTTCTTCGAGGCAATCTTGATTAATTTTACTGTCAAAACTTCAAATGTTTTTAAGGTACGTTAATTTGAATATAATGGGAAAATCAAGGGTTTTTTCCAGTACGTTTTGGTTTCGTGAAACAGGCTATACTTTTGTTATTTTTGTAGTAACATTTAATATCTTCTTAATTTAAATGCTAACGTGTTTAACGGCGGAAACTTGATACTTGGTTTTAGTATAACCTGTTTTATATATATACTCGTTTAAACCTTTAAGGCCCCTTAAATAAAATTTTAAGTAATTTCTCAACAATTAGTAATTTATATTTCTTGAACGTATATTCTAGATTCTCAGTGATAGTGATTACTGCGACCATTGGTTTTCTTGGGACTTAAGAGGCTCTTTAAATAAGTTTTTTGATTGATTGTACGATACGCAATTTTGTTATTTCAAATATTAATTTGAAATTATTATTATTTACAGACTATTTCTTCCCATTGCATGGCATAAGCTATATCCTCTTTCTGTCTATGGCTAAGCGTTGCCAATGTCTAATATAACATTCCAAATTATTCTTTCATCTCAATCTTTGTCTGCCGCGATGCCGTTTCCGATCTGGGGTCCATAAAGTGGAGATTTTGTCCCAAAAATCATCCGATATGCGGCAAACATGTCCATCCCAAACGTAATGTTGTTTTTAAAGCATAGTGTTTTGTTTTGTAACGTTTTTTTATGTTACAAGGGGCAAACGAGCAGGCAGCAGGCACCTACGTACATACCGACGCCCATGGACACCTGCTTGAGCAGAAAGCTAGCAGATGCGTTGCCGACCTTTAATGACGAGTTTAGGCCACCGGGAAGTCTCACAAACCGAACCAAACGCGACAACAATACCATCACTTGACGTGACAGCATTGCCGACACTTAACGCTGATCTCATGCGAGAAAGAGGTGCTGGTACCCGGACGCGCCGGTCCAACGTAGTGTTGTGTTTTTTACTCTGCCTGCGAACTTTATACCTTTTAAATTTGAAATACACAAGGAATATAATTTACATGCTCATGTCGTTGCTAATGCTTTCGAGATTTTGTTTGTATATTTTTTATTTAACTTCGGGATTCGATGTAAGATTGATCGAATCTCTTTCTGATAACTTCCATCGTAATGTTTTTATGTTGTTTAAAGATTAACGGGCTTACAAACCAGCTTTGGTTATTTTTTAAAAATAATATGAATTGTATTTAAATTAGATAGTTTTGTTTTTTCCTTAAAATGTTTACAAGGAAAACTTTAGGCCCGTCTGACAGCCCGTCTTACTTTACTACTTTTTTAATATACTTACTTACTTTTATCAATTTATATTTAAACTAGCTGGTGCCGCGACATCACATAAAATTAAGTGAAAAAAAAATTCAATATTAGCGTGATGATATATAGTCTATAAGTCTTCCTCGATAAATGTGTTATCGAACACTGAAATAATTTTTCAAATCGGACCAGTCCTTCCTGAGATTAGCGCGTTTAAGCAAACAAACAATCTCTTCAGTTTTATATATTAGTATAGATGCAGCTATGTTGGTCTATATTCGGTGACCTAGAACACATACCCAGTGAAGACTCCCAAAGGTTATCCAAATACGTGACAAACATACAAAGCTACTTTTACATTTACCTTCCCCACCAGCTTTGACGAAACTCTACGTTAAGTAAGTATTCTTGGAACATATGGAACAATGATCTCTCGAGAATTTGAAACAATGCTTTCGAATTTTTCCATATAAGTGACTCAGTCTTCATGATCACGCCTCTTTACTTCTAAAGACCTTTTTTTACTGGCAGATGCAAACGGAATATAAAAAAATTCCGATCTAATGTGATTTCTATTCTGATTTGGACAAGCAAGCTTTTTTACCTAAATTACAATACTGTTGATTGTTAGCGTTATTATTTGAATATACGATGAGACGCAAAACCTACACCTAAAATATACAAACATATTCACAAATACAAGTTACAGTGTTTGTGTTTTTAGAGAGAAGTAGGAAGAAGGAAGGAGACGGAGAGAGAAAGAGTATGAAGGGGAGGTTTGAGATGGACTAAGATCTTTACAGTAGGTATAAAAGGTAAATTTTAAGATTTTAACTTCAGGCACCTTACCGTCCTTAGCGTCTTAGCGCTGCGGTGAAGAACAAACTAGAATAAGTAATTACATAATTATGTATGTATACAAATTTAATTTATCTTTTACTTGCTTTCAAATTAATACACTTATTTTCCGATAAACAACTTCCCGTGCGACTTTAATAATGATAACAATTAAAACTTGTGTTTATCGGATAATTATACAAAGTACTGACTAACCTTGAATAAATGTTTGACTAACCTTTTGGCAGGCAAGGGCCACATAATTAAAAAATGAGACGCGGGCGGGCTACATCGTTAAGAAATTAGATGTTGGCGGGCCACATTTGTAAAATAATTATTTTGAAATAGCGGTCTAGTTATCTATTTATGTAGTAGACGTTATAACCGATATTAAAAATGTAAAATTTTAGTACATAACAACAAAATTTTGCGTTTATGTAATGTCATTCTATTTATAAGAATAAGATTGCCATTTATAAAACAGGTGCGGGTCACATAGACCTATGTGGGTCGAAAGCCACAAGTGGCCCGCGGGGCACACGATGTCGACCGCTGGTTTAAGGGAAATTAGAATTCACGATAGTTTAGTATCATAAAATACATTACTTCTTCTTTCTTCTTAACTTGTAGTCATCACTAATAGATGGGTACTCTGGGCTTATAACAAAAAATTCTACTAACTGTTATATGAGGGCTTTTGCCAAAAGAATCCAGTTTTTCAAGCTTGATGGTGTTGTTCTCATATGAATTTGGTTAAATACGACATACCGAATTTTTATCAATTATAAATATGTAAATACGTGAAGCAAATTTTCGGTACCATTTCACGAAAATTGCGCGAACGCAGGAGTATGAAATTGGGAACAATTGTAGTTTATATATAAACGGACTGCGAATGCTGATATTTTTTAAAATATGCGTTATAAAATTATTAGATAATTAAAATAAACCCATACGCACACCAATGTCAAACGATTTACACACACACACACATCTGTATACGTTTTAATATAAGATTTTTGAACGTTGTATAAATGATTAAAATTTTGTATATAGTGTTACACGGTACGCAAATGTAAAGATCTGTGGCCGAATTTTGACCAGTACTGTAGTACAGCTGGCAATCTTTAGTTACATAAAGATGGGATAAAAATGACTAATTTAGAACCAACGCGGATTAATTTGCGAATAATAGTAACAAGTAAAAGATCTTTGGGTAGCCGCACACGGGCCACACACACCACAGCCATAAAACGCTGCTACTGGCATATTTCCATACATTTTAGTGTGCAGCGTCTAGCTGCCACCGGCGTCAACCGTGTGCGGCGAGTCCATATAAAATGTATGAAAATTACAGGATATATGCCAGTGGCGCCGTTTTGTGGTGTGACATGTGGCCCGTGTGCGGCTACCCTTACAGCGAACTTTTTGCGGTTAATGGTCTCACAGAAAACCTTGACCAACATCTTAAAAGGCTCTCGTTTAAACATTGGTGCAAGTACCGGATACAGAAATCATTGCTAATTGATACAATCAGACATTGCTTTAGGGAATTTCATTGGTTATATTGCACACATTGACTTAACGATTCGGATAATTATTTTAGAGATTATCTTCTAATGATGCTTCAGTTTCGAAATGGCACACGTGTTGTGCTGAATCGTAATTCGGTACTGTCCTGCGCTTAAGTGTCTTTCTTAATACCGACCCAGATTTTCTGCTCAAATCGTGAATTCATTAAATGGCGCGCAATCGTCATGCAACTACGCGTACTATTGTATAATCTTTATACCTATATAAAAGCGAAAGGTCACCTAACACGAACTCTCGAAAACCGCGGGACGGACAAATAATGACATTCGGCAGGGAGTTCGTTTAATGGGAGGACAAAAACGTGAATCTATTAAAATTTCAGCAAATTTGACGCGGACGAACTCGCGGATAACAGCTAGTACAATATAAAATTAGTATCCATCAGGAAGATTGCTAAGGCTAACATCATTATATTTTTACTTACCAATGGCCAGTTCTAATTGATGTATACTTCTATAGTTTATACTAATATATAGTATATATATAAGTTTGTTTCTTTGTTTCCTTGAATGCGATAGTCTCAGGAACTACTGATCCGATTTGAAAATTTTTTTCAGTGTTAGATAGCCCATATATCAAGGAAAGGCTATAGGCTATATATCATCACGCTAAAATTGAATCTATTTTTTTTACCTAAATTTAGACGGACGACATCTCGGCCACAGCTCGTAAACAATATAAATGACCATGAACTATGAATGATGATGACGAAACATGTTTTATTAATGTAATACTAATTAGTGTTCAATGCCACTGGTTTAGCATAATGTCATTCCAGGGTGACTGATTCCACTTTTTCACTTTTGTGAGATAAACGTTTGACCGCAGACAATTAAATATTAAATATAAAGCCTGAGAGAAAAACTTTATTTTCAAATATGAATAAATATGTTTCAAATTTTATTCATATTAAATTTTATTCAGATTAAATATGTTTCAAAAATTGTGTGTCGTCTATAAGACATTTTATAGAACTACTTCCTATTAAAATTACTAGTTTAACATACTCGTTCCTTGTCGGTATAGGTATTTACTTAGTTTCTAACTACTCAAATAGGGGGAAAAAAATGATTTTGCGATCTACGTTTATCGTCTACTTAAGTTCGGCTTCGGAGTAAAAATAAAAGTAGGTTTTATTTTGTTTACCCCTCCCATATTTAATCATCTCTGGGGTCGCATTCCATAAACAATCTTTTTTTTTTGTATTACAAGGGGCAAACGAGTAGGCGGTTCACATAAGTGACTACCGAGGCCCATGGTCATCAGCAACACCAGAAGGCTAGCAGATGCTTGGCCGGCTTTTAATGACGAAATTAGGCCACCGGGAAGTTTTACATACGGTACGGAACGTGACAACAATATTGATGTGCCAGCATTGCCGCCACTTCAGGCCGGTCTTATGCGAGAAAAAGGTACAGGTACCTGGACGCGCCAGCCCAATTCGGCTGCAGGCCAAAAAGACTGCAAGCGTGGCGCACCCTCAAATTACATAAATAGAAGTAAAAGAAAGGGATAGAGTAAAAGCATATAAAGGTAGATGAAGAGGAGAGAAAGGATGCGGATACTATTGTCACGGACTGGATTGGGGGAACAATAACAGCTAGGGTATTCCGGGCTTGCGTACAAGTGATGGATCTGACCAGTTATGGGACAGATAAAAGGAAAATTCACCCCCCGGATTCAAAATCCTAATAAACATAATTCTTCTTCTTCCTCCCTAACCGTATTCGGCCACAGCCACTATAATTGGGTTAGCATATATATAGAAAGGGTGTAAACATAATAACAAAAGCTTAAGATTTGCATTACAAAGATTGAAAGGTCTAAACTTAATCTTTTGTTTAATCTAAACGAAGATAAATTACATAAACGTAACAGTGCACAGAAAAAGTCACGACTATGCGCTAGTTTAACGTAAAAGTATTTGTAAACAGGGTTTGCCTTCTAATAAATTTAATATTGACTCTGTTACAATTGCGCAAAGTATATTTTTGTTTACACTCTAATACTTACCATAATGTCCCATTACAAAATATTGTAGGGTTACCATATTATGTTACCCTGTTTCTGAGGGAGCCCGTAAAAATAATGTTACTTTAGGTAGGCATAGGTGGGTCAATGTTACGACATTATGGACTCCCACCATTGGCCGCCGATGACCAGGTAGGCCGAATTAGAGGTAGCAGGTAGAGATGAATTAGATACCTTTCCGAGAAAGACGTCAATTCGAATAGCCTAGGATTGGTGTGGCCTTGTCCAGAAGTGGGACATTATAGGCCTACAAAAATGCCTTTACTAGACTGCAATAGACGAGACTGATCCTTTTTGCTAAGGTTCGTGTTTTACTAAGAAAATTCACTTTTTAATAACAAAAAACCCTATGATATTTACTAACTACTTATACGCATAATATTTTTTTCCCAATACATACTATCTTACAAGATTATATCCTTGTTATAATAAAATTTAATAAAACCACATTAATCTTGACATTTATGTACTATCATAACTTCTGAATGAAATAAGGACTATATGTAACATACAAATTACAGATAGCTGGAGCTCACGTAGAATATATATGAATCATTATTAGCGACCTAGACGAAGATATAAATATATTATACTCTCAAGTTATAATAAGTATAAAAATAATCATCAATTTTCTGTATATATAGTTTAATGTAATACAGAATAGCTTTAAGGATTGTAGTTTTATAATACGACAGAATTAAGATTTCTAAGCTAAGTTTTTTATTTTTTTGTCATAGCTTTACTTTACTCGAAGTTGGCCAGAAAATAAAATATTTTCAATTTTTTAAAATTTCGTTACTAAGGTGCGTCTAGAAACTAATGTGCCTTTTGTGTACCTGTATGGACTCCTTAATCTTTCAAGACAAATATTTTCAAAATTTTATAAGCAATTCAAACGATTATCAAATATTCAAATTCATATAACGTAGTGCTTATTTTTCTTAGTAGCCATTAGCAAAAATATTTCATTTATTTTAAATATTTAAGATTGTGTACTTCAACACAAATGAAACAAAAAACAACATGCACTATAATCTTCAGAGGACAAAATTTGCTTAAAACTATACGTTTGGTGAAAAATATAATGACTGCTCGTTTTAAGTCATTGTCACAAATAGCATATTATGCTTAGATGTATAGAGATTTGGCTTTCTTTCTTATCTTAATGACATGATCATTAGTCTTATAAATATTTATTGATGATAGAAAATATTAAAATACATTTAATTAGAAAAAATGTACAACCATCAAAAGCAGTGATCTTCCTAAAAAGCTTAATTATTTGCAAAAATAAACGTAACTTCTTACACAGTCCGTATCGACAAATTTAAAATTTGCCAACGCAGGCAATTAGAGAAATAACGTACGTTCACGCGATAGTAGATGAAAAATTTCACCTCAAATCACGTCCGCGTAAATCCGTGCGTCTGGTAAACCTAAACATTCCACAAAAAAAAAAACAAATTATCAAGTAAAACCTACTTACAGACTTCCAGCGGCGACTGGTCAGTCACTCTCGCGCCGTCGTCGTTTAGCGGCGTTCTAAATGTTCCAATTTCGAATTGCACCATTCTAATTTCGAAGTACGATAATGGCGTTCACTATTTCGCGCGTTTTCGAAATCATAAAGGATCATAGAGGGATAAGTGAGTGTCTATTGTGGTGTATTCTAGTTTACGTCAATGTAATATTGGTTTGAAAGTGTCCTTTTTGCCAAATGGAAAGTGTTGATGCAGTCTAGAACAGATTGCGCAGGTCGAAATAATACGATACTACGTAACGAATTGTATAAAGTTTGCGAATGAGTTGCGTATTGATAAAAAAATTTGGCAGCAGTCTCAATGTAAAGTATAGATATTAAGTCATAATTTGAACTGCTTTAGTTGAAATAATTCCTTTGGAATGAAAAGCTTGTGTATTGTGGCTATTACTTGTCGTACCACAGTGAAGCACTATGCGATCTATCGCATTTGTGAAATAAAAGTTTTTTATACATTACATGTGATATTTTAATAGCAACAATACTTAACTTAAACAGATTTAGTTCTTAAAAAATGTTATTCCTATCATATTGTCACACATTTGGAACTGAAATCGAATCATCATTATTAAGAGATTGACTCATTTATATTATAAAAATTCACTGCTACGTTTTAATCCAAGATTTATAGCTGTATATCTCTGGATAAAGATAAACCTCATTTCTCTTTAAATTTTGCAAATTGACTTCAGGTTTCGGTCAGTTATATCTTGACTTTTTGCTTGAGACAACTAGGGTTTGTTTCTCATGAATTTGGACCAAATTATTTATTACTTGAATAGTTTATTGTCCTTATTAATTAAGATATTTAAAAAGTACTTATTAACCCACCCGGTTAAGTTAAAGTTATGATGGGTTTGACATGTCCTGAAGGACAAAAAACCCTAAATTAAAGTAGATTAAAAAAAGCCCCCCCGGCATAACGTTGGTGAAGGTCGTCTGAAGGTCCAGGTTCGATCAAGTAAATTAATAACTTATCTGTACAGATGAGAATGTTTGAATTAATTAATATTAACTTCGATTGCTACGCGTTATCGACAGAAAAGTGGTAGTTAAACGCAATTAAACGTTCAGCTACTGATTAATGTAGTACATGCTAGTCTTAGTATAGTTCAAAAATCGTTGAGTTTCGGTTTAAAAATTTGAACGAATTCCATTGCGAACCCATTTTGCAGTTTGATTTCTTTTTTTTTTTTAAATTTGGTTTTTAA
Organism: Charaxes varanes; assembly: GCA_024363005.1. Classification (NCBI taxonomy): domain Eukaryota; kingdom Metazoa; phylum Arthropoda; class Insecta; order Lepidoptera; family Nymphalidae; genus Charaxes; species Charaxes varanes. Next base: position 7,261,764 of record JANCMC010004801.1, read on the forward strand.
AATCTTCTCAATGTTTTTCTAGTCTCAATGATAAAAATGTAATTTTCAACTTTATTAAATTATACTTTTATAACTACTATTGTGCCACAGTTCAACCTTCAATTAGTTAAAATAGCAGAACATTTTGGTAGTTATTCTCTCTAAATGATGAAATATTTTTTGTGAGTTATTATATCTTGATAGTAAAGTGGTACAGACTACTTCTCTAAAGCCACACCAAACGCTATAATTATCTTAAATTGGTCTTCCAGAATTTTTCCAAAATAATTAAATTTTTTCGCCTACAACAGACTCAGATATTTCTGTTACCAATGCTATTTTTTTATATTATAAAGGGTAAACAGGCAGGCGAATCACATAAATGACCAGTGACGAGACTATGGACATTCAGCACCAGGGGGATCGCAGATGTTTTCCCCCTTATTAGGAACGGGTTTATGCCACCGGAACATTTCAGAAACTGAACGAAATGCGACAACAATACCATCACTTTTTTTTTAAATTATGTTGTAATGTCCCACAGCTGGGCAAAGGCCTCCCCTCTCTTAGACCACTCTCCTCCATCACTTCAATATTCAAATATTGTGTATATTTGCTTTAAACAATTAACATCATGTAAATAATATTGCAAACTAAATAATTAAGAACCTTAGTAATAAATAGTTTTAAAATAATTTAGTGCGCTCACCCACGACGTTGAAAATTTTTTTTTAAACAAAAACTTATACGTTCGGTCCTAATTGGCCCTTAAATGTGTTAATAATGATTATAGCCTGATGTCTGATATACCTGGAAATACTGACAGTAATTTTCCAGTGATGTGTTACATGTATGGAAACCGTTCAGTGGTCAAATTACGTAATTAATGAAAGTTTAATAATGGCGACGGAGTTGGTCATCAACGTAATCATAGGAAGATTAATCGTACATACAACGACAGACAAATTACTTATTCGCAATGTTGACACAGATTCTCGTACTTTCCGGGGACCGTTCAAAACTCGACTTCACCTAAGTATCATATTCGATAACAATATAATTCTTATTTTAGAACTTAGACTTTCGTTAGCGTATGTTATATCGGGATTGCCCGACTAGTTTCGGACCCGTCCGGGGTCCTTCCTCATGAGCTCGCTACGAAGCGGTGTCGCGGCGGGAACTGTTCCCGATATAACACACGCGTGAGTTTAAAAACCGTTTTTATAATTAGTATAATTTAGCAAAGCTCGCACACTAGTGACATAAACATTCTTTATCGCGTCCACCTCTATCACGCGCAAACTCACAATATTGTCAATATCATATAAGTAAATGAAAGTTCAAACCCAGTATCCTCGTAGTAAAAAGCAAGTCACGCTAGCACTGCACTATTCCGTGCCCAATAGCAAAGCTCGCTCACCAGTGACATATGCATTCTTTGTCCACCTCTATCACACATCTGTCAGACATGCGCACACCCACTTACAATGCGTCCATTGTGAACCCAGCTTTATATTAATACATAAATCAAGCACCTAACTACCCTTATTTTCGATGTTTCCGTGTACAAAATTTAATGCTGTATTAGAATTGACCAATTAACTTAATAAATGCTACCAGCAATAAAAAATTCGAGTACATTTTAATAGAATTTAGAATGAAAATATAGATAAGTATGTGTATGCTTTTGAGAACAAAACTTTTTTCAAATTAATGTTAATATTTTGTTTAGTTTAGTTAATATAAGTTATAAACAAAAAATCTATATTTTTATTTTTATTTTCTGTCATCATATAATACTATCGCTTTGTGTAAATAAACTTGTTCTTTAAAAATTATTAAGAAAATTAAAAAAATATTATTTATAATATTATATTTATAGGGATGTAGAAATATAAACAAAAAGTCAATAAAATTTACGATTTAGAATTATCTAAACTATCTTGGAATATAAAACTTAAGTTTTTGTCCCATAATTTAAGCAAACTATATACAATATGGAGTTATGAACTCTACAGAAAAAATAATTACTACCTATTTACGCATCGATACCTGATACAAGTTTTGAACTTAATTGGAACTTTGGAAAAGGTTAGAGTACTAAGAATACTACAGCTTTCATAGTCTTTTTTTTTTAGGTACGCGGCCTAAACTGACAGATGTATATTTTTTTCGGGCCCATAAACTGAGAAAAAGTCCAAAGTAAACATGAATTGGAAGGGCCGCGGTAAAACCGAACACAATATTTCGAATAAGCCATCGATTGATTTCGCAAGATTAATGATAGCACATTGTCAGCGACACAGTATGACGAAAACGTTACCAATATACGCTCTACAAAAGTGTGTCTTATTACCTAGCCGTAAGTGCTAAAAATTCATTTTTTGAAACCCTTTTCAGCTGACAGACCTATGAATGGTGTTCGCTGTTTTTATTTTGCAATTCAAACGACATTATTCATTATAACACGAACACAGAGTTCAATATTCCATAAATTTTGCAACGATATACGACTATATGAAACATTAATTTAATTCAATAGAAATTGGCGTTGGAATCTGGTATAAAATTGAAATAAAATTTCTATTTGTACGACATAAGGTGGTTTACATTGCTCTATGGCAATAAATATTGATTCAATTTTATAGTTATGTTTGCTCAATTAATTTTGGTAATCGATTAGATTTAAATGTAATTGTTTGTCAATTAGGCGATGTATGAATATAATATTTGTTGTGACTATTTAAATCGGTAGGGTTATAGGTTTTAAATTTTTTTAACTGATTATGTTTTATTTCCTTTCATTTGATTAAGAGACCATATTTTAATAGGTACATTATCAAATATTTCGTGACATAATTTATTCCTATTTGTTAAATTTAATTTTTTAAATAGATTGAACCATCGCTACAGGAATGGAATTACCGATTCTAAAGAAATCGGCAAAGACGTTTTGCCACTAAGCTATTGACCCAGAATTTATCAAAATTTGAACTAATTAACAAAAAGATTACTTCGATTTTTAATTCAGGGAATACGTGTAATGTTTCTGCGGTATAACATAGCGCGCGTAAAGCCACAGGTACACGCTAGTTAAATTTTTACTTCAACAAAAATATTCTTGCAGAACAAGCCCCGTCCTTTTGATCCCTAAACAGAAGGCGGCGTATTTCACAACATAAAAAGAATGTTCAATTTTATTGGGGACTCTAAAACAATTGTTTCTTGTCAGCTCCCATCGGCTCCTTTGACAATGCCGACTGGCTGCTTGCGATCCGCTATTGCTTTTGAAATCTACGTACCTGCTTGCAAATTTTATAATCTCCTATACTTTTATTGGTAGAAATTATTATTACAATTCCTGAAGGTCGTCACGCATCTGCCATATTCTGAACTGTACTTTATCACTACATAGTATAATGCTTTAATTCAATTACATTTAAAGGGTTCTTGTCGCGGAGTAGTTGTAGTTTCATTAGTTGCCGTATTGGAGGCAGGCATTAAGATTTAATCATAGTTAGTAATATACTTTTATTATATACTTAAACGCCTGAAAATCCCAAATGTTAATTAAACTTAAAGGGTTATTTTTCTTAGCGTTTTGTTGGTAAACACTATATTGTCGCGGACCAAAACGTAGCTACATTAACTGCCGTATCAGAGGCAGCCATTAAAGTCTAATAAAAGTGAGTGAAATACTTTTATTTTGTAAATAAACATTTTGAAATCCCAAATGTTAATTATTTTAGTCTGATATAATAAAAGTTATTTAATTAATTTCAGGATTTACTGCTATCATCTACAGTGAACGTCTAGGTTCTTTTTAAGACATTTTTCAGTTGCATCAAACATAATCATCAATTTCCTAGCCAGTCTTGGATGGGGTACCTACGTAAAAAAACCCTTACTCGGACTGTTACATCGTACGTAAGATAACTCTACTTAGATCTTTAATTCTAACATTAACAATACCTCTTTTAGAAAATTAGTTCCAATCCACGTAAAGCGTTGTAAGTGAATTTCACAGCTTCCCGCGAACAATTGAATAATTATGGGGAGGTATTGTTTGACTCCATTATTTTGTCAACTGAACGACAGTTGACAGTTAAAGTGGTAAATTCGAAGATTTATGGCACACACACTCCGTGGAACGGTACTAGACTTCTTGTAAACGATGACTGTAAACAAGGAAGATTTTTGTTTTGCATTAGTAGTATATTTTTGAACCGATACTTTTTGTTGCATTATTTGTAATTCTATGTGAATCTGGGGTCACGGTAGTGATCCCCCACGACGAGACAACTGAAGCTACCTAACTACCTTTTCTCGTAACGCTTCATGGTTTTTTGAACCTTCATATCTTGGTTTTAGTGACCTTATTAAACGTGAAAAGTTTCAATTGCAATGCTCTTATAATTTAGATTTAATTACTACCGTCACATATTATGACCAAGGTCAGGGAAGTGACGACGTGTAGAGTGAGAGACGTGGTTCTTAAAGAGATCTGATAATATCTTTTTTGTCAGTACGACCCATATGATCTCATCGTGACAACATTTGATATGAAAATGTTTCTGGTGGGATATATTTTCAAATCAACATTTGAAATCTATAATAAATAAATTGCTTTGAATCTAAGTTGATTCATCTGGTGACGTATACAACATATATATATAACATATAACAAATGAGTACGTTACAAAATTTGCTTTTGTAACGTACATCAATCCCGCATTTAATTATTTATTATAATACTAGTTGTGTTACGTGCGAGTTCGTCCGCGTAAAATTCGGTGTAAAATAGATTCAATTTTAGCGGTATGATACATAGTCCATAGCCTTCCTCGATATCTAACACTGAAAGAATTTTTCAAATCGGACCAGCAATTCCTGGGAAACTAAACTCTTTAGCTTTATTTATTTATGTGATAGATACAATATCTTTTGTTTAAATGCGGAATTACCTGAATTGAATGTCATATTTAAAGAATTGGTAGTAGAAATATACTTACGTCTAATTATTCTTATCCATTGGATAAATAACGACGATAGCACAAGAAAAGAGCACAATTTAGACGTATGTATTGTTAAGCTCTTGTTTCGCAATAAATTACGGTTTCAACGAGAAACATCCGACAATTTATTAAAGTTTATTGCTTTTGACGAATGGCCGTATCGTTTTAAATTTTTATAGTGATTGACTGTATAGATATATGTATAAAATACAAACTAAAATACAAAAAAAAATAATATTTTGATACAATGGTAAAAAAAAGATTTATATATTTAATATGTTAATAAAATTGAAAAGCATCTATCACGAAATCTCTAAAATCGCGTGACGTACAAAGAAAGAAATTTGGCAAAGAGGTAGTTAATAGTTTGTAGACATCCGCTAAAAACGGTTTTTTCGCGAAGTCGCGGGAAATAGCCAGTTATTACTATATGTTACTTTTATGTATATTACTGTTTAGTGTCGAAATCTATGGTTCCCAACCAGAGGCCCGCAGAAGCCAAAATATGGTTCGTGAATGATTTTAGATTTAGCGGGTAGTGAGTCAAAAGAGTGCGGGTGGTGGGGGTGGTACGCGGTGCCGCGCAAGAGATATGCCGTGTCAGTAATTTCTGTTTTTTTTTTCTGATTGTGTAATGCTGTTGGTCAGTGTAATTTATGTAATTTCTTATTGAGTTTTTAATCAAAGTTTTAGTTTGATTATAACAGTTTATTTTTATTGTACCTAAATTGTGGTCCCTGCTAACTAGAATAATATGAAAGTGAACCGTCACCAAGAAAAGGTTGGGAATCCCTGGCATAAATAAAAAGCTATATTAATATATTTTTGTTTCACAAAAAACTAAAAGCGTATAAATTTATATAATGTAACGTTTAGATTACAAAAAAAAGTTGCTTTAAAGTGATAATTTTAAGTTCTTTTTATTTATCAAGTTTTTCACCAAAGTATTGTATATTTTAACTTTACGTAAACATACATTAATATACAAGTATTATGTGTAAATATGCTGTAATACAATACATATATCTACAGTTTCACTATCTATATTTTATTTAGAAGTAAGACTCGAATGGATGGACCATTCAACTAAGTCTAGTATATATATTTTTTTATAATACAAGGAACAAACGGGCATGTGTTTCACCTAAGTGACTACTGGCACCCATGGTCATCTGCACCACCAGGAGGCTCAGAGATACGTTGCCGGCCTTTGGGGACGGGCTTGGGTTGCCGGGAGCACCGCCAAGTTCCCGCCAACAGCTCTAAGTCAATTATTGAAGTTAGCACTTTGTTCAACTTAAAGCCAACTTCGTCTTACGTGCGCTAAGTATTATAAATAATTTTAATCTTACACTGCCAGTTAATTCTTCTCAAACACTAGATTACGTGCAGTTTGTAATATGAAGTAATAAACTGTTTTACGTGACTACATTGAAACATAATGTATTTTATGTATATATTAATATGTAAAGCAAAAACTTTCGGTATTATTTTACAAAACTGCGCAGACTGAGGTGTACGAAATTTGGCACAGTTCTAGTTTATATGCAGATGATAAGGAAAATGAATAAAAACTGACACAGTATTTCGCCGTATTCAAACGTTCGACTCCAAATAAACACGACATGATTTTTTTCTAATTAAGTCAGACGGACAGTGTCCACTGAATCAAAATGTATGAACATCTGTCTACAGACTTTTTGATAATGTAGGCACCCACTTTATTTCTTATTATACCTACTTATTTACTTTATTATTTAATATTATCTTCAATTTAATAATATAGAAATGTTTAAGGCTTTGAAGAAAAATCAAACTGAAAAACTACTGCATCACAAAGTGTCTAGTTTCTCAGAAAGGACATTTATTAAAGAAGTGATAAACATAAAGACTATATAGAACTTAATGAAGTACCTACAATAGTGGCGTGAACGTTGTCAATACATTATTATCGAAACGCGCTGCTAAGTTCTTTAAAGTAAAATTTACTTTTTAAGGTTTCATGAGGTTACAACAAGTGTGCAATAATCTCAAAGAGACCAAAGACCCGAAGGTAATATGATTAAAAAAAAATTCAGTCGCAATTTTAGTTATCAAGTTCTTATTTCTAAAACAATAACCATGAGAAAAGTTTCTAATCGAGTGCACGGAATAATGAGAGCCAAGTTCGCGCATACAGCGCTAAGTCAATTATTGAAGTTAGCACTTTATACGGTTTAAGCTCTTGACTCCGTCCCACGTGCGCAGATTGTAGATAATTTTATCTCTAAACCAGTAATCTTCCATAAGCACCTTTTAAAACTTACGTATTTTTTCTTTTTGCCGACATGCCGTATCTTACAACAGTCACAGTAAAAGAAAACCTAGTACTTTCATACACTTTGAAAAGAAATAGAAAATCTGCTAGAGTTAAACAAATTGTTTCTTCCTTTAGATGTAAATAAAATTATCAAAAGATACAGTTATATACTACACTAGCCGTGCCCGCGTCTTCGTCCGCGTACAATTAAGTAAAAAAATGGATTCAAATTTAGCATGATGATATATAGCTCGGTAAATGGGCTATCTAACACTGAAATAATTTTCCAAATCGTACTAGTAAGTCCTGACATAAACGTGCTCAAGAAAATAAACAAACTCTCTGGCTTTGTATATTAGTGTAAATAAAAGCAAAAGGTCACCAAAAACGAAATACACAGATGAAATTGGGCAGGGAGAAAGTAAACATCCGCTACGAATGGATTTTAATTCTACGCAGACAAAGTAGTGGAATCGAATATTTTTTTACGTAAAACTTTTGGAACGACTAGACCCAGTTCTTTACACCAGTCCGGTATTGAAGATCGTTCTTGAGGCAGTCGAGAGTACTCATCCAACTTCGACTTCTATTTATTTCGTATAAAAAACATCTTAGGGTGAACTATTATATATTTATTTCAATGCTATTCTTAACATTACCGGATGTATCTAGTGATTATTTCAAATATCAACATATTTCTCCGTGATATAAGATTATTATATTTAAGCGTATAATTTACAAAAGTTACCAACTCGTTTGCGAGATTATACCTAAATATGTATAGAGTAAAGTAATAAATAACTTGCCTGTAACCAAACAAACCATAACAAGGATTGCGTCGGACAAACAAAAAGATACATTAAATTCAAATTTCATATGAACGAATGCTTAGCTATAAAGCTATGTTCTGAAAATGTAGTATTGTATCATACAATACTGTAATCCTTAGTTATCAGACTGTACTACATGTCAATTTGACTACTGTACAGTCAATCAATAACAAAAGCTTAGATTTCATTATAAACAGCTCACAGTCTAGCGTTAATTAAGTTCTAACTCAGTACTGTGTAAATCATTATCTAAAACTGTTTAAATTAATGATAAAGTTAGCAGCATAGAACAGTAGCACCAATTGTCAGCCCCCCCTTAACGTGTGACGTAATTTATGGATGATCCCATATATCAACAGTGCGTTCCACTAAGCGTCGCCTCGACGTTTTCGCCGCGTAACGCCTTCAGTCGTCAAATGTCGAATATCTGAATGAGCATTTTAAAACGTTCCGATGGCGTATTGGAACGCACTTATAATATACGGTTACGTCATACGCTCTGCTGGGTGTTTTAGCTATCGTGGCGGATTTTTATATTTTTTATTTAATTTTTTTGTTAATCCCCATTAATCTCTCTCGCAAAATAAGAATAAATAGGTTTGTTAAGCTTTGTGTATCTTATTTTATCCGATAAATACATAATTTAAATGATTTCTGATTACCTTCATGCCTATTAACTGACAGTTATGGCAAAAAACTCAAATCAAGCGATTGACGAAGCAAAGATTTACAAAAAGATTATTTAGTCCTTGTGCCGGAGCCAGACATAGCTTCGTTTGAATGATCATGTAGTGTGGCCTTTGTGTAACTGTGCAAAGTTTTGTAGTACTTTGTAGTGTTCAAGGACAAAAATGTACAAACATTTTGAGTTATGTCTGGCTCCAGCATTATAATGTCTTGGATTTTGTCGTATCGTATGTCGTGTCGGATAGTAATCATTCTAATACGAATCTGTTATTCTCCAACTCTGTTTTGGAAATTCTAGTTATTAATTTCTTGCTTCTGCTAAGTGGCCCAAATTTTTCAAAACAGTTGTAGTAAATTTTAAAATATTCGAAAACTTCAAAAGAGACTTGAAAATTTTGGAATATAGTATTTATTAATAATGAAAGCCTCAATAGCTCAATGGTAGACGGGATGGAATGAAATCCGCAAGGTACCCGGTTCAAACCCTGACGCCGATGGAGTAGTGTCGCACCCACTCCTGACACATGCTTGTAATTTAACCTTAGTAGGAGGGGAAACGAATACGAACGAACTTAACTGAGTGGTGGCTTCGATTGGGTTGGAGAAATTCCCTGCCATAAGAATTGAAAGGTTTTATGGTTTTAATTTTCATGGTACGGATAATAATTGGTCATTTATTAAAGCACTGGTGACATGTACAGTCGACCAAGAAAGTGTTTTACCATTTTGGATGACAGTTCCTGCTTAAAGAAAAATTTTTAGGGGTTATTATTAGAAATTAAAGTGTAAAAACAAGCGAAAATGAGCCTTTCGGCGAATTGACGTGCAGAAGAAAATCGACCTTAGAGTGGCAAACCAATTTATTGGTCGACTATACATGTAAAAGTCTAGAAAGCAGCATAATTAATTATTCTGTTGAATTTATTACGTTACTATTTTGTTTTTATTAACAATTCAATTGTTAAGAATTATCATAAGTTATTTATTAGAAAGGACATCTAAAGCTGCACCAGTTTTGGCTAGGCAGGGGAGGAAACACTGATGGTTAAGGTGAGTGGTAGTGGTCACTAGAAAGAGCGCTCTTAAACCTACACTTGTGTCACACGTGCCAAGCACTGCTATGGTTCCTTCCTCTGCAACGAGATGGACCCGGCACCCGCGCGGTGATTCCATGGAATGCTAAGAAATTTCGTCTCTTGTGTTTGGTTTTGACTATCATCACACACAACACGACAATAATGAAATTTTGTACATTGCAGACGCTTTTTTTTCATTAATTTGAGTATTCGTAAACGGCAAATTTCGGGTATCCATATTTCGGGTGTAATTTCCGCGCATGATTGAGAAAAGGCTTATTAAAATAGTCCTCGTTAAGTAGTATATAGATAGCCTAAATAATAAGGCCACCAATTGCATCCCCACTTTATATGGTTGGTAGAATGTGCCAAGTAACCGGAAGACCACATTCAGGATGGCAGTTAGCGCGTACCGAATATAAAATGCAGTGATGGCATCCGAACTACATTGAAAACACTTTCTAATGTATTTGGATTCATGTGGAGAGGAGAAATCGAATTTCGGTTCTAGGCTGTTTCTTCAAACTTTATGCCAATTTAAATCCTTGTCCGTTCGTGAATCTTTGATATTTGTTCAATAATTTCACACATTAGCCTTTTTATTCTACTGCTTATATTGTATGATTTATTGTAGCCGGTTTTTCATTTCTTAAATTCTTTTCTCTTTACAGTCAGAATACTATCACATTGTGGAAGATCGGTTTTTCTTTACCCTCGCTAATGACGCTTGCCAGATGGTTTAATGATAGAAATTAGATGTTTTGTAGATACATTATACAAACGAATAAAACTTCTTGAAGTCTTTGTCAGTGAATATTTATTGTGTCTAAGTAATATCATATAAATTGTTATTGATAAAGAATATTTTTAATATCTGTATTCTCATAACATACAAGAATGTAACGTAACAAAAATCAAAGAATAGATTGGAACTTATTTTGAAAATAAATCAAGCGAGTCAGAAGAAGTATAATTTCTAATATACATCAATTGAATATAACATTGGAAGAAACATTCAGATTGAGTTGCAATTTATGTGTTTCGATAGAGTTTTTTATCTCTTATAATCGATTCGAATATAACAATAAAATTGCAAGTAGATTTAAGTGGTCGTGCCTTTTTCATCAACTCTTTCATAGCATCATTTAACAGTAGAACGTTACAAACATGTAAATAAAATCATCATAATTGAATATATATTCGTACTGTCCTCGAGCATCTGCTGTTATTATTTACTAAATAAATAAATCAAGAGTTACTCCAAATTTGTATAAAGTTTCTTGTACTCGCATTGTTATTTATACACGTTGCATTTATCTAGCGAGTGTCGCAGTCTAGGCGAGCAATTACCGGTGTCTCGCTTCAGTGCAGCTCAATCAGTACAAATACTAGTGCTTCCAACTTTTTGCAAAACAGCTCGGTAACAGTAAATCCGTTCGCCCGTCCCAATCCATTCAGGTCGGACTTCATACATTGCCTTGGACCTCGTTACTACTGTCTGCCTGGTCGTTTTAATAAAGGATTTTATTCTTACACTATAACAGAAAAAATATAGGGGTTACACTTGATTACAAAACAGCACTAATTCCCATAGCGAACCACCATATGCGGGGTCAAAATTGTTCCTTTTTAAATGGCCCTAGGTTGTACACTTTTTAAATTTTCCAATATCCACATAACATAGTGACTACACACGACGCGAGATGGCGCTGTATGACTACAATATTAACTCACGCAAGCGAAGTTTCTGTGCACGATGCATCCATATATCCCAACGACCGCCCCGAGAAACTCTAGCTAGACCAAAATCTTCCTTTATGACGGTCGACCATATCGAGCACGCTCCCTCCTAGTCATACCTCGCCGAACAGCCTCCACATTGTTGTCTTCCATGATCGAACGATTTTGTGACGTAATAATTAATCAATCTATTACTTTGGCATGGCACTTATTGAAAAATGTAAATACACACACATTAAAATGAAAGTCTTATTGCAGTTTGGATACTTCGGAAGGATATTTATATTATTAAGTGTAAAAAAACTGATTTAAAAAGAATTTCCTTTGACGTCTGGATGTCTGTGTGTGTGGATGTCGCACAATCAAGTTCGAAATAGTCAACTTATCACCTTATTTTTTATACGCTTCAGAATGACGGTACGCTGTTTCCTATTGAAAATAGGTGTGTAATTGGGTATGTTCTATACACAATTAACGAAATCTAATTTCACCCGGACATACCACCTAGCGGAATATTACCGTACTACTACGTATTGAGCTTCTTCTAAGAGATGGCGCTTAACGCCAATGATTTTCCAAACTATTTTTATTTCTAAGTACTTATAAAGTTTTACTCTAGCCCACTCTTGAGTAGAATATGAAGGACAAGTTTTAATGTAGCATCAAGTAACTCATCGATAACATAAGATCGTAATAAAATGAATTTGAGTTTATTGCCAGACCAGCCGTGCAATGGCGGATTTAATAGCGCGCCTAAAATCTATGATTTTATCGTATTGCCAACATTACAGATAAACACCGTTATTTATTGAATCCATTGACCTTTTGTCTTGCAATTATTGCATTGCTTAGCAATTCATATATAATAATTATATAGACTATGGCCTTTATAAATTACCTGTTGTCTGCCATATATTCTATTAATTTATCCTTGAATTCCTTTTTCAAGGCTCCGTAGGCAAATGGCAGAAGCCGCTACTTTCTTATCTGCTAATTTCTTTTGTGGTGTACAATAAAGCGTATAAATAAATAAATATTGTCCTTTGAAGTTATCGGCACTTCTTTATATTGGTCTTATTAATTTTCTAAAACGTTTTTTCTTTTGCTTAAAGGTTATACTTTTTTAAAATAGAAAACTAAAATATCCTTCAATTGCTGCTTAAAGAAATATTTTTATTATAAACTACTTATTTACACTACTTATAAGATAGTACAACAATTTACAGTCGTGATTTTCTTCTATTTTAATATATTAATGGTTTATTCATCTCCTTTTTTTCGTCACGATTTTTCTCATTTTTTATTGGGGTTGGCCCTCTTAATCCTTATTCTCCAGATACTGAATATTTCTGGGTGGTCGTCACGTCTACATTTTCTCTTGTTTATTGTTTGGACAATAGTAGATTCTTGCACGGATCGCAAAGTGAGTTATTAATAAACGAGTGTTATGATGGTGCCGGAACAAATACGAGAGCACTAAATTAACACGAGTGCATTCATTACTCACTTCAGCAAGGTGCATAATCTTCTCTCCTTTCAACTACATGGCTGCCTATTTACATCTTTTAAATTGTTCTTGTTGTTTATGAAGTATCAAAATAGAATACAGGCCACATTTTTTCTCGATTTTCATTCAGTTGATTTTTATTTTTAGGATCAAAAGATCCTAAACATACATTTTGTATAAATTTTCTTACTTAATGAGAGGCATTAAACCTCTGTGATAAATTTATATGAAAATAATAAAAACAGTGCATTAATGAAAAATAGTGCAACAATGACATATCATAACATTTCTGTTTTTGTTACTAAGCAGAAAGTATGTCCTTTGTGATCGGTTATGCAGTGATTAATGATAAGATTACTGCGTAGTTGGAAGATAAATAATTTTATTAATTTTATTCACTTGGACAAGAAACTACCCTCCATGTATACATTTCACTAGCGTAGAATGTAGGGGGTACTCCTCGATTCAAGTCCTTGAATAATAGTAATTTTGAGCAAATTAAAGAAATCAAGAATGTCTACATTAATTTCATGTGAGAAAGAGGTACTGGTACCCGGATGCGCCGGCCCAATTCGGCTACAAGCATGGCGCTACCTCTAATTAAACTCTCTACAAAGATTATCCGTAAGGTTCTTTACAAGTTAAGCATTAAAGATTTAGGGATTTATTCAAAGTAATTTAATTTTTATTGTTCTTTTAAATTGATTAAATATTAGGTTGTGAATGCCAAGCGATTTACGCACACATGAATGTATTTTACTGAAAGATTATGTCAAGGCGCAATCATGACTACTGTATGTATATTAATTATTAATATAACAATGTCGTTGTACAATGTATTAACGTTTTGCATATATAGCTTTAAATAAGCCTATAGTACTTAAATCTAAAGATTGTTGCGCTAATATCGCCTACCAGGCGGTCTTAATTGTTCCAATAACCTAAAGGTTTGACTTATAAATCAACCGCCGCCGCCAATCGCTCAAGTCTTCCCTTATATAAATTTTAACTCGAAAGATGTTGTATTCAAATATACTTTTACGAGCTCTTTGATTCGTCAAATATTTTAGAAGCAACAACTGATTTGGAAAAATTGAGCCACGAGAACAATCATCACGTTTTAAAAATTGCAACCCTCTTTTAAAAACAGTTCTTATGAACACATTTTCCCTCTAAATGCAAGTTTTATTATTGAAACACCAACAAAAAGTAAAAAAGCGTATAAAATTTTAACGTTTATTTAATTTAACTCGCATAGATGTGAAGATGAAGATTTGTGTAAAAAAAAACACATTTTCCCTCTAAATGCAAGTTTTATTATTGAAACACCAACAAAAAGTAAAAAAAGCTTATAAAATTTTAACGTTTATTTAATTTAACTCGCATAGATGTGAAGATGAAGTTTTGTGTAAAAAAAAAACACATTTTCCCTCTAAGTGCAAGTTTTATTATTGAAACACCAACAAAAAGTAAAAAAAGCTTATAAAATTCTAACGTTAATTTAATTTAACTCGCATAGATGTGAAGATGAAGTTTTGTGTAAAAAAAAACACATTTTCCCTCTAATTGCGAGCTGTGTTTTAATGTTACTCGTTTTTCACCAAACTGAGAAAAATGTAAACATCATATCTCTATACATTTCCATAATTTTTTCTTAACAAAGATCTTTTAATGATTAGTGGGAGTACTAAAATGTTAACTGAACCATTTAACGATTGTTGGACTTTATAATATTTTATAGAAAAACTAGTTGAACCCCGATTATGTTTTAAAACTAAAGTAGTTTATGTTATTCCCTGAAACAACAGCTATCCTCCAGTGAAATTCTTATTGAAATCGGTCCATCCGTTAACCTCGGAGATACCCGGAACAAATAGACAGAAAAAATGTTTTTACTTGTGTTTTTGTTATAGGTATTGTACATAAAGTCAAATAGAATAAGTAAAAATAAATATTTTAATTTATTGTAAAAGCACATACTTTATTCAATTTTATTTATATTATAAAAAAATAAATTTTATTGTCGATTAAAAACGTGCCCATCACTACAGAGCATACCCGCCTATACTTCAAAAGTATATCTCACAGATGATTATATCAAAAACCCTTGTATAGAGCTTTATGAAAAGCGCGGCCGTTGCCCGTCTACCCTTGAAATGAAGATATAACAGGGATGTTTTTCAATCCATACGGAACCCTTGTTTAACATTCCCGTCTGTGCCTGGTCTAGACTGGATGCACGATTATATTAGTGGGTTGTGATTACTACCGCTTTGGGAAGCTCTTGCCTTTTGCATTTTTAAATTTAAGTTCTCTATAACGTCTGCATGCATAACGAAAAACACTGTTTACTGAAGAATAAATATTCTACTGGAATTTATAACATAAATAAGCTTTATTTTACGAAAAATAGGAGTTAAACCCAAAATCTATACTTCTATACTAAGATATAAAGCTGAAGAAATTGTTTGTTTGTTCAAACGCGTTAATCTCAGGAACTACTGGTCCGATATGAAAATTTCTTTCAATGTTTCATTTAGTTATCATCATGTTAAAATGCTAGTATTTATAAAATATTATTGTTTCTTTCAAAAGATCTATAAATCTGCTAACATATCATGAATCAAATGCTTTTTTTTTAATATCTCTCTGGTTGAGCATATCTACCTTCACTGCTCCCACCTTTCATTCCTCGCCGAAACCTTTCCACCTAGGTGTGCCTTTCCAGTGATTATAAGACTTCTTTTTGGGAAAATTTTGAGGTTACTTAGTTCATTTCATCTAAGAAAAATATCTTACTCTTTTAAATCTTTATCTATGTATGTTTCAATTTCAGTTCGCTTCGTTTGCATAATTAATAGTTAAAACTTTACTGGCTTATGAATTATGTAAAGGAAATTGTACGTAGCGATATTTTAACGCTGTATGTTTCACTATATTGAGTATATAAATAAATAAATATTACCAAGAGGACTATTAGATAAAAAGTGTTTTATAATATTATTTTAACAGCCAGCATGAGTCATCATTTTTAGGGTCTCATAGTCCTACGACGAGCTCTCTTATAGTTCTCGTCCGTCCGTCCGACTGTCCATCCGCAAGCCCCCCCCCCCTCTAGAATTTCCAAACTTGTATTAGATGTGACTTCAAATTTATGATGTTGATAGGACATGCTAAAAACTCATTAGGATAATTACTTTGAGGGAAATTGGCAAAAACCTTTTGAAATTTTTGTCACAAAAACATTTATTTTAATTGCCATTCGCAGTAGCTAGTTCTCATGAGTTCGTCAGTATTGACGATTATTCATTTTCCATAGCTGTTATTCAGTCGAGAGTGAAAATTTGCACAGCAAAAACAACAATAACAGAGCCGGTCGGATCAAATGTTGAATATTTAATTGAACGGTCAACTCCGCATATGCGGCAGTTAATTGAATTCGCCTTTCATCGAACTGCTACTATTTGAATTGCTTTATACCTTATTGTAAATAACATGGTGTTTATTTCATACTTGAAATAGTCGACAAAAGTTAAATTTTCTCCAAATTAAACAACATTTGTCCTCATTATATATATATATATACTAATTATAAAAACGGCTTTTAAACTCACGCATAACATATGCGTGAGCTTGCTCCGCTCGAATTGGTCTTAGCGTGATGATATATTTTATACTCCTTCCTCAATAAATGAGCTATCTAACACTGAATGCCTCAACGCACGTTTCGCTTCGACACCGAAGCATCATCAGGAGATAGACTCTACAAAGGTTATTCGTAAAGTAAATTATTAAATTCGTAATGTTATTATCAGTCTGAATTCCATCAACTCAATAAAAATATATAACAATCGTTAATAATACATATATAAATTATAATATTGACTCCTTACTGCTTAACACAATCCAATCGTTTGTAATGAAGCGATTGTGTGCGTTTAAAAATAACTTCGTGAGGAAGTCGTGAGCAGTTTTACTCATGATACTTAGTAAATCACATGTATATATTAACTTACGTCATTGTTCTAATTCTCATGTCGCCGACATGAGAATAAAATGACCTATTACGTGTTACTTCTTGTGGTGTCGGCGAGTCCGTTGGCCACGCGCACCATCTGGTCTGTCTTTTAATATAGCATACATCACACCTACCCGCAGTGTACGCATACATCACAGGTGTAAAATGAGGTAATGTTACATGCATCTTCGTTTCAACGTCCTTTATCTGACAATTCTTCGATATCTCCATCCAACACTGAGATACAGCTATTTATGTCTTTCTAAGTAAAATAAGTATTTTTCAATATCTTTAGTCACTTCTGAATAATACATAATGTGTTACTATAATGCCGTTTTTATTAATTTATAAGCGGAATAAATCGTAAATGACAAAACTTTTTTTCCGATTTTCCAAAAATCAACATTTTTGAGTTAGGTCAGTTTATTATTAAGCGTGCCATGTGTCGATGATTCAAGCTAGTAAACCATATAATACTGGCGAATCGTACCCAATCTCACGAGTAATATCACTCAGTGACATTAATCAAGGCCCACTGTTTTACGTGCCTACCGAAACACGGAGGAGGTCGAATATTGGAAAACCAGGGAGAAATCTGAACATACGGTATGTTTCTACAAACATCAACATGCTGTCTCTTCATTCAGACACTAAAGCAAATAGTAGATTGATAGCTAGATAGAAAGACAGACAGACAGACAGACAGACAGACAGACAGACAGACAGACAGACAGATAGACAGATAGATAGATAGATAACTTTATTTGATCAAAACACAAACTTAAAATTTTACAATGCAAGCTTAAAGTCTAAAACAGTATTCTAGTGTTTCGGTCAAAAAATTCACCGTCTCAGCACAGTGTTACCCGCAACGCTGATTTTAAGACGGAATCTTCATGAAGCTACCGACTCCCAAAAATAAAATTCATTGCATTCGCGAGTAAAGTCTGTTATTTATATACTACGATGTGTGAGAAGAAATGATGATTCTAAAGCGCTTTTACAAGGTTACTCGATTTAAGATAATATTGATTGATTGGTGAATGATCTCACAAATCTCAAACCTACGAAGCTTCGTTATACTTATTTAGTGTATTATCAAAAAGGTATAAAAATAACAACATAGCAAAAAAAAAAGGCAGTTTAATGATGTTTCTTTTAAAGCAGGATAAGTGAATGGGTCACATTTTCACAGTAATATACTGTGTCATTGCATTACATTACAATACTGACTCATGACATTTCAATTAACAAATGTTTATACATATTTTTTTTTTTGCCAATGGCTTAATTATTTTTTTTCTTTTACAGGAGTACATTACTCGCATTAAAGACCATGTTGTTGGTATGGGCAATGTAGTCAGAGTTGGTCCTCTGCAAAGTGGAGAAATTTATTCTGTAGAAAACACCAAAACGCACACAGCGACAAAATCTTATGCATTACCATTAAAAATATCGAATATTTCTAGAGGTGTCAAGTACAACATTGTACCCAAGAATGCTTCCGATAAAAAACTTGTACTCGATACCCAAGGTAACGTTGTTAGCAGCGCTGCTAACTTACCCGATTATAAATCGAGCCCCATATTGAGTAGAGTCGTGAAAGACAAACTTAATGTAATGCATATTGAGTCAGACCGAATTAAGAGTGCAGTTGAACATGGGCCCGTGTATGACAAATTACTTAAAAACTTGAATGAACTAAATATGCCAGTCACCAGTGATGTATATCTCCAACCAATCAAATTGTTCCGTGATGAATATAATAAGAATCCTCAATTCAAAGAGGAGGTCAATGAATTTGCCAATAAAGCTCTGGGAGCCCAAATTATGCCCGACCTTTGGTCCCTCAACAACAACAATGTTATAGGTACTCCTAAATTGCTCGACAGTAGAATCCAAAAGGGGACCATTTTCGCTCCAAACGGTGAAATATGGAGCTGGAAACACGAACCGACAACGCCTGAACATAGCGGTACTATTTGTTCCACCAAGATAAACCCTCAGTATTCTACGACAACAAAGCCAATTAATCAAGTGGAGCCGCAGCAAACAGCACCTCTCCGAGAATACCTTCGAACACATTCAGAAGAGGACCTCCCTCCACCACCATTGCCCAATTATAACACTTACCCTGGTGCTGTACCCATGCCAGCCCAAAACAGTGATTGGAATAATTCCGGGGACAGCACCCAATTGGATCTTACCAACAACCCCGTACAAGTCAGCCACTATGCAGAACAAATTGACCCTATACTTACTCAGTTTGCTGATATGTCACTCAACCCTGCCGAAATGGAGTTTAACAGAAAACTGTACAATGAAGGTGTGCCCTGTCAGAGATGTCAAAAGCCAATGTTTGCTGGGGAAGTGGCTGTTAAAGCAGAGAGAGCGGGCCAGGAAGCAATTTGGCACCCCCAGTGTTTCACTTGTTGCCAGTGCGGAGAACTCCTGGCTGATCTTGTATACTTCTATTATAAGGGTGAAATTTATTGCGCCAGAGATTTAGCCAATGTGCTAGAAATACCTCGATGTGCCGGTTGCGACGAGCTGATATTCACCAGACCGTACACTGCTGCTGAGGGACGAGCTTTCCATGTACAACACTTCTGTTGTTATCACTGTGACGCTCCCCTTGGGGGAAAAAAGTATGTGCCAGATGATAAGACAGGCCTACCGATTTGTCTCACATGCTATGATCAGTTCTATGCAGAGCGTTGTCGTGCCTGTAGTGGTGTCATAGGCCCTGAACAACAGGGTGTGTCATGGAGTAACATGCACTGGCACGCCGAGTGCTTTATTTGTTCTGGTCGAATGTGTGGAAAGAGCCTTTTGAGTGGGCGATTCGTCGTGAAACAAGAGATGCCATTTTGTAGCGTACCCTGCGTGCAAAGTAGAATTAAGTGATTCAGATATATTTATACAAGAAAATATACTTTATTATGTTTAAAGGTTTACTGTGGTAAGATATATTTACAAAATTCCCTAAACTTTTTATTGAAAGTTTACACCTACATAAATTAAATTCTATTTAAAAATATATATAAATTAGTAATTAAGTTTAATAAAATCTTATGACATGTAATTAAGAACTTTTTGATAGTTAATAATGGATGGACCAATAACGTAGACTGATTTTGAGTAGTCTATACTAAATATTTAAGACATGATTATTATAGAAATATTTTTGTGACAATTAAAATCAAAAAAAAGATATTTATATGCTTCTATATACCCATACAATGTTTTCAAGCATTATTTAAATGTGCCATTAATGTTAAGATTTTTTCCATTAGATATTATTAAATAATAAACAACATGAAAGTGTTTCATTTTTTTTTTATGTTTAAAACTCTTTTTTGTACTGATTATTTACCTTTCCTTTTGTCTAAATTTTCCTTTTAAATCAATAAATTGATACATCAAACTTGGAGTTGCATAATATATTTTTTTTTTATAATTTTACTATAATTTGAAAACAGTTTTTTAATGTAGAATACAATATTTTTTTTATATAATAAATGATTAGCCATTTATTATCGCCGGTGGTGGTTCACAGGAGTCACTACCTATGCCCATGGAAAACTTCTAATTATATAAGGATATGGTTACTGTATGGTTGGATTTATGCCCTTGGGTTATTGCAACCAGTAAGATCTGTTATAACTTCCTGAGCTTTTAACTCATCCTCAAACCCTACTTAATGCATAAACCCTTCAATGGCTTGAGGTGCGAGTCAACTTCCAATTACAATTTTTAAATTAATGGGTATAAATA
Source organism: Charaxes varanes (assembly GCA_024363005.1). Classification (NCBI taxonomy): domain Eukaryota; kingdom Metazoa; phylum Arthropoda; class Insecta; order Lepidoptera; family Nymphalidae; genus Charaxes; species Charaxes varanes. The sequence goes on from JANCMC010004801.1 coordinate 7,282,692, forward strand.
TAAACATCACGGTATTATTCAAATATATTAAAATATAGAAGCTAATTATAAAAAAAATAACAAGTCTTTGTATTTGTTTAGATGTAAAAATAAATTAGTGAAAGCATTATGATTTTTATTATTCGCATTTAAATTATAAATGAGAGAGACGAATTGAAATCACTGTGCGGGTGCCAGGTCTATTGTGTTGCAGAGGAAGGAACCATAGCAGTGCCCGGGACTTGTGACCCAGGTGTATTGTTTAGTTTTAACAATTTTGAACATAATTATTCTCATCAGTGATATATAGGCATTTTATATAGCTTATAAATTCTGGGAAGATACCTATAATCTAGGTAATCAATATAAAAATAGTTTTTGAACTGAGTATGTCTTAAAACTATTAGTTATTTTACGGTGAAATACATAAAATATTATTGTTGGAGTTAAACAAAGTTTATTGACACAAACGAACAATCTCTTACAATATCAAACTTAGACAGAAATTATTACATAACTATGTCCAATATTAGTACTAAAGCTATGAAAGTATTAATAAGGATTAAATTTCAAAGATTTGCTCAATTCCACAACATTATTCATACTTGAAGAGAAACCAATACTACTTGATTATTTCTTCAAAGTAAAGGATTTGCATGAAAGTTGAAGTTCACATTGCAATAAATCTCAGTATATACTTTAAATACTGACCTGATTAGTTACCGAGAATGTTATAACTTACATTATAAACAAATGACAACAAATATGTATACATTATAGACAAATGACAAGTATTTTTTACAGGGTAAAATTATAATTATTCATGTAAAGAAGCTATGGGAAGTATAAAAACAATCTATATTTTATTAATAAAGATTATAATCATCTGCGTTTAAAGTAATTTACAAATTAATAAAAGTATTTAGTGTGTAGATGCTTCAATGAAAAATTAAGCTGGTTCTTCCTGTGTGGTCCCATTTCAATTTGTTCCAGTTCTCACAACGCCATCCATGAGAAAAGCATGAAGTCGGTTTATTGTTAAAAATCTTTGTTTATTAAAGTCTTAATTGTTTATAATGTGAAAAGTCAGCGTGGCGACGCGTCGCCAGCCTACGTGATAGTTGTGTGGTGATGTGTTGCCATACACATGTAACTGAGATTCTTTCCTCACTCGGCTTGGCAATACTCGCACTCTCTCGTCGCACTGAACTCCTATAGTGTATGTAAATTGTAAAGTGTTGTTTACTACGGTACGCGTTAGTACGGAATATATGTTGTGGCGACGGTGAACGTGGCGACGTGTGACTAGGTGTGGTAAATAAGATAGTGTAGTTAACGTTTGAAAAACTTTTATAGTTTGGTAATTATAATTGCTTAAACTAACACGATTTCTCTAATTGTTTTTAATTTTTAAAATTTAAAAAAGCATATATTTTCTCAAAAGTCATCCATACAAGCAACCTCTACATTCAACCCTCTAGGTATACAATACAAGAAAAAAAAAAGAAATTCTCAAAGGGGTAGAGAAAACTAAACGTTCTTTTTCTGAGGGTCTTAGGATGGGACTCGTCATTAAAGGCCAGCAACGCATCTGCTTGCGTCCTAGTCGTGCAGATAGCTATGAGCGTCAGTAGGCACTTAGCGGCCTGCTCGTTTGCCCCTTGTAACATGAAAAAAAGACATTTAGGTAAACCGACTTCATGTCCAGATAACGCCTAAAGAAGACTTACACAAATGTACATAAATATAAATCTTAATAATGTAGATATATTAAAGATTTCAGTAGAGGCTCGTTGCAGGTAACAGAGTGAAATATGCGTGTACAAAGTACTTAAAGCTCCGATAGTCATGATTTATAACTTTACTTTTCATTTCCACGCCCGCCTTCGCAGCTTAACCGCGCTTAACATAAATCAAATACGAAAAAGTTCCACGAAAGAGATCGCTTTTAAATGACAAATCTTCTTAAATTGTAGTCTCTGTAGCAGATATATTACTCTAATCAGTAAGAATATTCTGCTGGCCTTCTGGTCGTGCAGATGTCCATGGGCGCCAGTAGACACTTCGGTGCCTGCTGCCTGCTCGTTTGCCCCCTTGTAATATAAAAAAATACGAGAATCTAAAACTTTCGGAGGAGTATGACATTTGGCTTGAGTATATTTTATCTAGACGAGGGTACGAGAATGCTAATATTTTCATAAAATATGTTAAATTATTAAAATAAAACCACGCGCACACCAATGCCAAACGATTTACACACACTGTATACTTACATTTTACTATAAGATAGTGTCAAAACGAAATCGTGACGACCGGAATTGTACGTATTAAAATTTTGTGTACATAGTACGCAGATTTAAAGATTTGTGGCCGAATTTTGACCAGCCGGCCATTTCTAGTAGTTACTAATTGTTCAATTTTAGGTGGTATATGTCGCAAGGGATCCAAGAGACGTTGCAGTGTCATTTTATCACCATCATAAGCTGACAAGAATGATGCCGTCCGATCGAGATTTTAAAACCTTTTGGAAGTACTTTATGACAGGCAACCGTATGTACATATGATGTTCTATGTGGATAAAAATACAGAGTGAACAGAGTGAGTAGAGTCTCAATAGCTCAACGGTATAAGGTATGGACTGAAATCCGCAAGGTACCTGGATCAAACCCCACCGCCGTTGGGGTATTGTCGCACCCTCTCCTAATACAAGCTTTTAATTTAAGCTTAGTAGGAGGGGAAAAGGGAATATTAGACATTCCTAAAAAGTAGTCCTAATATTCTTTTTTTTTTTTTTTAAAAAAGAGTGATTTACCTTTTTCAAAACTGTTTAATGTTCATTATATAAAAAAAAATATTTCAGTTCTGCGGTCGCCGTATTTTGAACATTTGTTTGAAGCTTTAGAGAGAAGGAATCATCCAAATATGTTGTTTTTATTTTACGAAGACTACTTAAAGGTATTTTAAAAGTTTTTTTTTCATATATTTTATTTTATTTTTTTTTACAAGGGGGCAGAAGAGCAGGCAGCAGGCACCGAAGTGCCTACCGGCGCCCATGGACATCTGCACGACCAGAAGGATTCAGTTAGAAAAAATGGTAAAAAAGTTGTAGATTTCAAGAAAAAGCCGACAAAAAATTTCACCACTGAGGTGTCTAGAATACTAGATAACTTTTACACCCTGTATAGATTAGACATAAAAATAAAATTAAGTTTTTTAATGCCAATTCAAAATGTTATTATCAGTAAGAGATGATCATTCATAGAAACAGGAAGCGAAAATCTGAGGCATTTGGGAAAACCAAATTACGTTGCAATCTGCCAATAAATACGAGGAAAAAAAAACGATATAATGTTGTAACTTAAATGCTACACCTCCCCAAAATCACAGCATTATTCAAGGATTCATGCAAAATAATTTACATTTCTAAAATGTCGGATCGTTCAGAAAAAAATACGTCTTCTAAAATCCACTAAATGGCTTAATAATCATCAGTTAACCCTGTGATGTAAATCAATTCAACACCATCAAATGTTTTGTGAACTCGTAAGTAATAGACGTTTATACGGAATCCCAACAAAGTAAAAGTTGTTATAACATATTGGGCGCTCGCACCGCCAAAGTAGCCGCGAGCATTAAGCTATAATCCCCATATTGATAGAAGAGGCTTTTGGCATGCGAAAGAACTTTTGGTAAGTACTTCGAGCACTTCCGAATGTTCTACGAGAATTATTAATACTAATGCGCCATCCGTTATTTGCTATATGTAGTCTAATCGTGAATATAATTTGGATTCTATTTGCTATATATAAAAAAAAAAAAACATTTAAGTGCCTCTCTGTTAAATAACTACGTTTTTAATTCCAAAGTGTGTTTGTGCGTTACCAAATTAAAAATCTGATTGATCTGATCTGATCTGACCTGATCTGATCTGATTGATTGATCTGATCATGACTAATTTTAAGTATAGATTAGTTTGTTCATTCTTTTTATATAGTAGTTTGTATATTAGTTAGCACCTTACTTATTTTTAGTTTAATTATTTTATCTGTATAATCGGTTCTCTGGTAGAAATCGCTCTGAAGCGATAAGACCGCCGATTATACTGCAACATTGTACATATATATTTGTATTGCCTATTTGTAATTCTTTGTCAAATGTAGTCGAACTAACTTTTGCATATTGGACAAACCTCTGTGGTTTATAATGTGCAATTTGACGATGTCTTATAATGTATTTTGTTACAAAATTAAATAAAAAAAATAATAATAAATAGAATCCAAACATAATACTAACTCTAAAAAAACATAACAAAGCAGAAAATGTTCATCATAAAAAAGTTACTCAGTAAAGGTAACTGTGAGTGTAAAATGTATGTAATGTAAAATTTTACGTTCACAATATCTTAGGTTTTTTCCCTCTATCTCTTGTAGTCGATTTCGAAACGCGTGCTTAACTAACAATTCTATAGTTTTATTATATAATATTAATTTTATAGAATCCTTTTGTCGTTTGTATATATAAAAATATGTATGGATGGATTCCAATTAAATACTGCAACTGATAATAAAAATGTCCAACATTGCAAAATAACCTTTCGCGGGAGTACTGACACGAAAACAAGTTACAATCGAAGCAATAAAAATCAACAATTAATAGATAATTTCAAATAATGTGAGCATTGTCGTAGTGTTTTTAATTTATCGTATAAAGGTATAGTTGCCTCTTTTTATCGCTTAAGGAATCAGAGGAATTAGAAAAAGTAAGCACGATATCTGTTATTTCATGCATTAAATACTAGTCATAGCGCCACCAAACGTATATTAATTAAAATTTATTATGCCATGTCATAGACTTTCATGCGTGGTTAAACAGTATAGAATCACTTTTTTTTTAAATTACAATTTGTCAATGTAACAGTTAAGAATACGCTGTATAAGTGAATAGAAATTGTAACACGAGTTCTGGTTATTTGTTGCAAAAGATAATATGTCGAATGCAAATCATAAGTATACTAAAAATATTAAATACAATACATATATATCACACACATCTACATACAAAAGATGCAATAGATACAAGCATTTTATGAATAATTTAAAAATAATAATAAATAGAGAATTTACTATGAAGACAATTAGATAGAACAAGAAAAGAGAAGTTGAATGCAATTAGAAGATTCACAGGCTAATGCTGTAGAAGAGCTTCTTCATCAGGCCCTACCGTGAAATCCGTTTGTAGCGGATGTCCATTAACTACCTCCTCGTCAAATGTAATCATTGTACGTCCCGCAGTTTTCGAGATAGCGTTAGGTGACCTTTCACTTTCTATAGGTACAGATTACATACTATTATGTGTATATGAAGAAATTTAAAGTTTTTTTGAGAATGGGAAAAATATCTACAATTAAACAAAATTGTATTATACAAAAAAAGAATGGCAAATTCTTGATGTAGTGTAAAATATTCATCGAATGAATATGGCATTGATTCAAAGTATAATGTGAAATGAATATTCACATTTTAGGCATTCAAAAAGGAATTTTAAAAAGTCTGCGACAAAACTATTAAATTTTAAATCAGATTTAAATTAAAAACTTTGGTAAAAACAGGGTTTTGGAAGTTAGTTTCGTTAGCGGGATACACGTGGGAGCCGGGGAGCGCTGTAACAGTTGAAAATTTATAACTCTTTCACTCGAAAAACCCGATGTGAAATTATTTTGATATCGTGTAAATTTATTTTTGAAATTTAACAAAACTTTTTTTAGTCGACAAAACGGTTGTGAAGTTATTCTGACATCATTTGTTTTATTTTCAGTTTTTTGGTCCAAATCTCTACTGTGCAGTGTCAAAATTTCTTTATTTAATTAGGTCACTTATAAGCACCCATTAACAGTATACTCTTTGCTTATTTGGTTCATGAATGACTAGCTGTGCCCGCGACTTTGTCCGCGTAAAATTAGGTAAAAAAATATTAGATTAAATTTTAGCGTGACGATATATAGCCTATAGCCTTCCTCAATAAATGGGCTATCTAACACTGAAAGAATTTTTCAAATCGGACTAGTAGTTCCTGAGATTAGCGCGTTCAAGCAAACAAACTCTTCAGCTTTATATCTTCTAATATATAAAATTCTCTTGTCACGGGGTGCGTTGCCAAACTCCTCCAAAACGGCTCTACCGATTTTCATGAAATTTTGCGTGCACATTGGCTAGGGTTGAGAATCAGTCAACATTTATTTTTCATCCCCCTAAGTGATAAGAAGTACAATTGATTTTCGTGTCGGTAGCGAGACTAACGAACAACGATTGATTCTTATACATATACTAGAGAACCCTGTAGACGTTGTCCTGTCCGAACATTGGGTTAATTTCTATTTACTACATTCTTTTATTCTATAACATTATTCCCCGTTCCCGTTTCATTTCCTTTTCGCTTCGCTCTGCCATTCCTTTTTTATTATACAAACCTTGTCCTAACAATAGCGATCACAACAAAAAAGAAATTATCCAATTTGGTGTGGTTGTTCGGAAGTTATGCACGTGCATATATTTCAGCGACTCATTTTTATTTGCGACTATAAATTAAAATGTAAGCTATCCTATCTTTCAAGTTGGATCAAACTGCAGACAGTGTGCAAATTTCATTAAAATCGTATAAGTAGGTTAGGAGTCCATCATGGACAAACAACGTGACGCATAGTGCATATATATATTAAGAAGATATATAGTGATTTTTTTTACATACTTGCGATTAAAGGTTTGAGTTGAACTGTCAGCGGTTTTCCTTTGCCTACAGGCTGATTTACGTAATCAAGAAAATCAGCATCAGGGTCACAATAGTGCAAATTTGCTGCCTTACAGGTATCCATTACTGAACCACCACCGACTGCCACGAAACTGTCAAATTTACCCTCCTTAGCAAATTTGATAGCATCCTGAAAACTAGAAACGGAACAGCTATATAGCAATAGTCATGGCATTATTGGCTATGGTATAATAGCTTTCATATATTTATTACTATTCTCGCTTAAATTATTTCTACTCCATTTAATAAGAAAATAGTTAATAGATGTTTTTTATTTTGATGGCAATAAAGATGAAGATGTAACACGGTTTTATTGAATAAAATTGGGTTTTAATTATGTATGTACTTGTAAAATGGTATGTATTTTTAATCAAATTAATTATTCTTAACCTATTAGTTCATTTTAATAATAGACAATAAAAGTTTTTTTTTATTTATGTTTTATGTTACAAGGGGGCAGACGAGCAGGCAGCAGGCACCGAAGTGCCTACCGGTGCCCATGGACATCTGCACGACGTTCATAGATATTTGACATTTGTTTCCCTTTATAAATACATTTTATAAGTAAAAAATACAATTAGATTTTATTTTATATCTTCCTTATTTTAATTAAATTATTTTTCTTCACATTAAAACAATGATTAATCAATTATTACAAAAATAAGTATGAAATAAGCACTCACCTAATTTTTTTTGCATATGGCCTAATTTTTATAGGACCCATAGCAAAAGCGTCCTCAACAACTTCAGCAAAACTCATAGCTGGTCTCTGATTTCTGATACAGAGTTCATGTGAACAAAGCACTAATATATGCATGCAATGAGTACATATAACACCCATAAATAGTGTGCCGATTACACCTAAAATATATATGTATTTTTATTGTTCTGCATTATATATAACTGTTTACATATAAAGTAAATATAAGAAAATTACAAACCTACAACAAGACCAGCATTTTTAAAAGCATCAGGCATTGCCAATATCCCAGTGCCAATATTGCCTTTTAAAAGGTGGATTAAGGTATCAAAATTAGATGTTGGATGTTCCAAATATCTTTCAGCGGCGGGGTGATATTCCCCTTTGTTGGTTTTTTCATTTTTACTACTTAAATCAGGACTAGTCACTAATTCAACAGTTTGGACTTCTGAATTATCGAGAGGTATGTTAGGACATACGAGTAGCGGTCGCTTTTCATCGCTCATTTTCAGGTTCAGTAATTTTTATTTTATTCGAATGATACTTAATGTTTTATGGAGTCAAAAATTACATTGTTATATATATATGTCCAGTTCTGATAATTAAATGTTGTCCAATTACAACTCAAAATTTATTTCACTATGATTAGAACTAATTAAAATTCGTAATTAACGAACTAATTTTTCACAGTATCTCTGACGATATCAGAATTCAGACTAAATAATTATGACAATTTGACAAGCGTCAAGCAATAAGCTTGAAGTGCATTTCAGTGTTGCCCCTACTGTTTATTGGAATACATAATAATAATAATAATAATAAATCATTTATTTCAGACACATAGATCCATACAAAAGAAAACACAAAATTTAAGAAAGTTCGCTAGAGCTTGAGTATAAAAACACACGTAAATACACGGTGGCAAAGCATAAGTACAAACACAAACTCCCAATAAAATTGCAAATTCTCTTTTAAATAAGAAATATGCATTTTATTTGCAAAAAATCTCATATCACTCGTCTCACCCTCGGTTCTCACAGACGCCACCCTTTACGTCGTACCATCAAAATTTAGGATTCACCAATATCAGGTCTGTTATCATATCGTTAATATTGATAGAAAAGCGACGTGCGGCGTATATTAAGTCTTACGTATTCCCGAATTGCTTTTAGGTATTTTCACAAAAAATCAGGATGTTTTTTCTAAAGCCTTTTAGTAATTTTTAGTTTTTATCGCTCGTTTTATTAATAAAGCGAGATATATTTAAGGTGTAAAAGACATCATACCGTGATAAGACTTCATTTAATATCCTAAATAAAATCACAAAAGTTATTCATTTCGGAAATGAGTGGTTACAGATATTGCCATCCTAACCCCTTTCTTGAGCGCGCAATGTATCGTGAACATTGGGTAGCTATCGTTAACAAAATGTTGACGATCCGTGCCGCGCTAACCTTGTTGCGTACTTTAAAGTTTTATTTACATTGCGGTTTGATGTAAAAATATTGAAGATATTTGTTTCTGAATTAAAATCGCATTGGAACAGCCAGTAATAATGATATTAAACAGTATTCAGTTTTGAAAGTGGTGTAGAAACTTGAAATTTTAAATGTTGATGGGATATGCTAAAAATTCATTAGGATAAATTATCTTGAGCGAAATCTTTTGAAGTTGCTTAACAAATAACTCTATCGCGTATCTTAAATAAGCGCGTCTTAACTAGCTCTATTATATATATTATACAATTTATTTAAGTAATATAACGCCAGGAGTAACTGCAGTAAAATATATGTTGTTCGTTAAAATATTATTGTTAACTATAATTTTTATGACCGTAACTTAGACAAAACTTAATTACAATGGTTTAAAAAATACGAAAATTAATCAGATTAAGGGGAAAACCTTCCCTTGGTGGAATTCATCGCAGCCTCACATACACGGAAATTTAAATTTACTTTTGATTTTGCAATCAGAAACTTAAATTTTATTTATATGTAAAAATAACTTGTCACCAGTTTTTAGGAGTCAAAAGACGACATCTAAAAGTTGTGAACTTGACCCGCTTAGAAAACATAATTGATTTAACATTTGTGATGCAATTAATACAACGTAACATTGTCTTTCACAATCCCATATCGGATACAAACTTATGACCGAGACATTGCATCCATAGTAGTAATGAACTACTGATTTCAGATAGATTTACGATATTTCGTACATTAATTTTGCCAAATTTTGATTATGTTTCAATCTATATAGTCTGTTCGCGTTAAGAAAATGGGGGACACATCAGTGCAACTGCAAAGTAAAGGCGTATTCATACAGGTGGTAAAATTAAAAATGTAAAATAAATATATATGTAATGCTATATATATAAATTAGTATAATATTTGTTTTCCGTCAACATACGTTATTATGAAGCATATTTCCTTATACGTTTCTTATTGCCAGGTACGCGTATCTGCATACATATATTGCGAATACACAAAATAGTTGGAATGAAACGTGCTTCTTATGGAAACTCATTAGGAATTCAACAATTATCAATTAATTGTATACATATATATAGTAATTAGAGTCACGTTTGATATGCGCTTAATGCCTACGCAACACATAATGTAAGCCGATGTTGGTAATAAAATACTGCGTATTATATATGTGTACATGTATAAGTAACTAGCTGTTTCCCCTCGATTTTGTCCGCGTGAAAATTAAAATTTCCTTTACACCTCCTTAATCTGGCTTTATCGAAAAGTTGCTTCGTATCGGATGTCTTGAAACTCTATACTTTTTGATTGCCGAATTTCATCTTTGTACTTCCCGCGGTTTTCAAAATTTCCTGTTAAGTGACCTTTTGCTTTTTTATAAGCCCATTGGAACTAAAACTTAAAATTTTGGCAGCTGAATGCTATTTATTTTGTTAACAACCACTCATAAGGATTATACTTTCTTAGTAGATAGGCTCTAAAGTCAAAAATTTAAACTAGCTGTAACCCGCAAACGTGTTTAGGAGTAAATTGCTCTAATTAATGTGAAATAAAATCTATACCTGATTGAGTTTGTCATGGACTTGTCAGAGATCAGGGCGCGAAGAGCCCTCATAAACTTAGCTCTAAGTCGAATATATTAACCCAGAATATCACACTATTACAAAAAAATAAAAATAAAAAAAATGACTTTCACAAACTGCATTGTAAAAACCTAAATGAATAAATGATATTTGATTTAAACAGAATAAAGTAGTCTATGTTTAAAAGCTCATATAAAATCAAACAATAATTCTTTTTTTACAATGCTTGTCCTCAATGAATTGATATATAAAATATATCCCAAAATAATTTTTAAAGATCACTTTGCGTATAGAGTTAAGTGAAAATAATTCCATTCTTCATTAAAATTGGTGCATTAACATTTTAACATAGGTATATATTATATAAGGGTAACAAAATCTCAGCCTACCACATTCTCTAAAAAGCTTTAACCCATTCAGAGTAAATAGAATATTGGAAAAACAAAAATCTAATAAGATCCCAATAGCACACTAAACAACAAAATAAGGTGAATAAACTACAATAAAATGTAGTTTTTTTTTTAGCTATAACATTAATATCCTTTGTTTAAATTTTATTTTATGTAAAAATATAGAAATCTATTTGGTTCCTCTAATCTGTAAATATTGCACGTTTTAGGTCTAAAGGGAGTTAATGACACAGGCAGCTTCAGTTCAACGTCCTCTATCAGCCAATCTATAGAATTATTCCAATATCTCTATCCAACACTGAGATACATCTAATTTTGTTATTTTAACTAAAATAAGTTTTTAGTTAAAAAGTCAAACAAAAAAATAAAATATTAAAATAACATTTCCCATTTATGTAACAAGCAGAATAAGTTGTATATGACAAAATAGTTTTTGCGAATTTCTCAAAAATCAGCTATTTTGAGTAAGGTCAGTTTAATATTAAGCATGCATTACATAAACACTAAAGGCCACTTAAAACAAAATCTCAAAAACTGCAGGATGTACAGGGATGAAATTTAACAGGGAACTAGTTTAATTGCTATAGAGAAATACCAGAAAGAAACAACACAAATGCACTTAAATAATAAGTCCAGACATGAGTTGCCAGCTTCGTTATTTTCTAAGGGTTACGACTTAGGGACGTTCAAGAAAAGAGCATACTCATTTCTCAAAGGCCGGCAACGCACCTGCAAACCCTATGATGTTGCAGTTGTCCATGGGTGTCGGTAGTCACTTAGGTGAACCACCTGCCCGTTAGTCCCTTGTTTTATCAAAAAAGGCTCAAATTTTGATTCTGTTTAAGTATCGTTATGGTCATCCCTAATACAAACTTAAAAATAAACTCAAACTTCTATGATATTGTAGATACATGAAAATAATAATTATTTTTTATTTAATAACAAGGGGCAAAAAACAAGTAGACACCCACACCCATCGATAACCGTATTATTAGAAGGCTCTCAGATGCGTTACCGGCCTTTTTATTCCTAATATTTAAAAAAAAATGCACATGGGTATGTATAGCACACACATAATACACGTCGTAGTAATGCGCAAGGGCACACGTAATAAGTTTGCGAAAACGATATTGCGCTAAAATTATTAATGTCCGCCCCGTTTCGATCAGTTGGGGTCAGACATATTCCCCTAATGTGGGGGTGTTAAATTAATTTACTAAGTGTTATGGAAATTTTAGGGGGTTGCGTTTCGATGCTTTCGTAAATACACCACATGTCTAGTTTAGTTGACAGCTTTCGTAATTTTCTATATCCCAATATTATAAACTAGTTGTTACCCGCGGCTTCGTCCGCGTAAAATTAGGTGAAGAATTTTAGCGTGATGGTATACAGCCTATAGCCTTTCTCGATAAATGGGCTATCTAATACTGAAAATTTTTTTCAATCAGACCAGTATTTCCTAAGATTAGCGCGTTCAAGCTAACAAACAAACACTTTAGGTTTATATTTTATTATAAGAATATAAGATGTAGACGTTTCTACGCTAGTTTGTTACGGTTTTATGTTTGAACTATTCTTCTGATCATCTTATTATTTTTGAAAATTGAAAATTTGCCATTTAAAATGTCCACATATGTCTAGCATTTTTCGCCCCAAAACCAATTCCTTTATGATACGTAAATATCGCACTCATTCTAACACTAGAAACCTTAGAGGGCACAGTTTATTAGAAGGCTTGCAAATTAACAAATAGATACTAAAGAGCTACTTTCCATGTGGATATTTCTTCACACTCGTGTAAAGGACATACTAAGAAGCTGTTCAAGGGCCAGCTGCGAAACATCTGTCCGTAAAATCGATTAGAAATCGCATCAGTTCCTTGATGATTCGTTAAATTCGCACCCATTCTAAGATAAGAAACCTTAAGGGCACGAATTCTTTTGTTGTCCTTGGAACATCTGCCATAGACAACGAATAGGGACAGAGATTAGGGTTGTCACACAATGGAATAGATATTCGATAAATTTTGACTTTTTCTGTTGTACATTGTTGTTTAGTGTTGCGAATATGATGTATGGAAATCAGAGTTTAAAGTGTCAATAGCTCAATGGGGGAAATAAAATCATCGTCCTCGGGAGACTACTGTTATTTTCTGACGAGCGGGGGAGGATTTACCAATAGGCCGAGTAGGCCCGAGCCTAAGCAAAATTTGGGAGGGCAGCAAAATTTTGTCTTTTTTGTAATAGTCGCGACTTCTATGAACCCACGTGTCAAAACTCAAAAATGTGTCCATATAGCATCCCGCAAAAAAATATATTTTTGGCGATTTCAATTATTCATTAGAAATTTTGAAAATCAGTACTTGAAATACTGATTGATATAGATTAATTACTTTACATTACATTTACTTTCTGTTTTTTTCCATTTTAATGTATTTTAGTAATGTAATGTAATTGATATATGACGAATTTAATGTAATTGCTATAGTTCATTTAATTTTCATAATTTCAGCGAATAAGGGGGGAATCTTTCTTGAACCTCGGACGGCCAACACATCAAATCCGCCCCTGTTGACAAGTTTTATCCTTAACTGGAGTGACATCGTAAATATTTCTAGAATACATTTTTTTAAAAGGACGCGCAGGTTAAACCGTTATAATTTTCGGAGTACCCAATTTTCGCTTTTTTGTTTTACAATTACACGTTTCGATATTTCGTTGTGATATGAGTTTGAAACATTCCTATACAATAGACTGTAAAAGTATGACGTCACAAGACTATTAGGGTGGTGGGCATCCTCACTGTGCCCACCATGGTGGATCCGCGCCTGACTTTAGTATGGTAAGCCAGGTTTATTGGCTTGTACGGCAGTACCGCTTGCATAAATTGCCATAGAGGTCGATGCGCCATCATTCTCAAGTGTGAGATCATTACCGACCTTGGGTTTCGCCAAAGGCAAATGACCATACAGCCATAAACATTTTTTGCTCAACACTTTTTGCACTTATTTCGCACACACACGATTCTTGTTACGCGCCGTATTGAAAGTGTTGATATCTGCAATTAAGCGTGGACTCGAACTGGTTTTAAGCTCTCAATTATGCAAATGATAACACCATTCAACAGGTGGTGTTTAATCTTAAAAATAGAGACGCAATAGCCTAGACCGGTTTAATCAAAAAAGGTTCAATAGTTAATAATACTTACATTTTATTTATATTAAATGTCAAAGTAAATGATTCCAACGTCTTTGCAATAAAAGTATTTTAATCCAGACTATATTAATACCGATTGAAATATTTTTCTTCCCAAAAAAGAATAGTGGAAAGAGATCATTGTCCCTCTACATAGACTTTTTTAGTGTTTCGTAGTCCAACAAGGAACCCTTATTGTTTCGCTCAGTCCATCCATCTATCTGTCCGCAAGGTGGTCCCCCCTAGAATTTCCAAAGTATTCGATGTAGAGTCTTGAAACATTCAATTTTGATAGAATATGCAAAAAACTCATTAAGAAAATTATTTAGAGCTAAATCGGACAACTATTGAAGTTATTCAGCCTGTATTGCGTATCAGATACGAAACACTTCCATATAAGCGTGCTTTGACACGCTACCTTTCTTTTCTATATGTCAAGGGGCAAAAGGGGAGGTTTAGTGTAAAAATCTGTAGTAGTAGAAAGTTTTTATTCTTTGAGAAATGAGTTTTTTTTCTTGAAGATCCTTCAGCTGTCCAAACACTCCGGATTTCTGGAAGTTGTAGTGTGTGAGCTCGACGATATCCCAGCAGGAATTTTTCTGAATATGAACAGAACCTTGTGAATTTCAGTCCACCCTTTACCATTGAGCTATAGAGGATCCAGATAACGGACCCCTTCTGAGTACGTTCTGACACGATCTTGGCCATTGTAATATTTAAAAACTTGTGTTATGCATGACCATCAGGATAGTCCAGCGGGGTTTGAACCAAGAAATTTTAGGAAAAGTCCAACCTTCTATTCTGTTGACTTATTGAGGCTTTATCAACAGCTTTAAAAAAGGGGGAGGTTCTCAACTCGACCTTTTTTTATTTTTTACTTTTGTTACCTCAGAACTTTCAACTGGGTCAACTGATTTTAATGATTCCTTTCTTATTTGAAAGAGAGTGCCTCTCGTGTAGTCCCATTTCAATTTAATCCAGTTCTGACAATTTAAAGTCGAATTTTTTTGTTAATATTAAACATCAATTCCTTGCCTGTTTAAAAATGGTGGCAAAAAAAACAAACAGTTGCTAGCCCTGCCGCATTCTACCTCAGTGACCAATATTGGCATCTGCCACCTGCTTGCCTGGCTGTCGGTCTCTTTCGCACGTATCACGCTTAGATATCGCTATCTTTTTCCCACTGGAAGCCTTATACCTCTCGGTTATTTTATTATTGTCTTTCATCGAGGTAATATTGGGCTCATCCTTGGCCTTGGAAACGTAGTTTCGTGGAAAAAATACAATAAGGTTAGTTAAAGGGAAAAAATAACTTAAATCTATGCAAGGTTGGTCGACCGTCTTCCGCACATACGAATTTTTGTTGTTTTCGTGAACAGGATGTTACTAGCGTTTGTCCTGAGGAGTCCTTGTCGCGTTTTTTCCCTAAACAAGTTAATTCGTCGAGTAAACTTTTTCTTATATATTAAATGATAAACGACGCCTATTTATATCTTGCATGAACAAGAGGATCGCAGATGTGTTGCCGGTCTTTTATGTTGAAAAACCGAACCGATACGACTCATACACGGGAAGATTGGAGTGGCACTATTTGAAGCCGGACAACAGACCACATTTTTAATTATGTTGCATATAATTAATTATGTTGCACAAACATTAATTTTAAATCTGAGCCCATACAAAAACACTCACATCCGCCATATGGCATAAATGAGGCTCGGATACTGTTCACATGGTCTTCATGTTACACTGAACCCTATTCCTTTTTGATTAGGTTCAATTTTTATTGTAATATCCTCAAATTTTCTTTAGTAAAAGTTAAGCGGCGCGAAATTCTAAGGTTACGCGATTATTCCACCATACTTCAATATGGTTTTGATGACGTCACGTGAGATTTCCCGCGCCCTCCCGCGTAGTTTGGGATTCTGCTTTCATCAACACATCTGGCCACCTTTTTTGGAGCTTACTCCTTAGGATTTTCATATTGAAGTCACTGGGGTATGAAAATTTATGGGGGGTAAAATCTTGACGCGTTATGTAAGGAGCAAAACCCGGTGCGTAGGAATTGACAAACGCTTTTTTATGCTTGACATAAATCCGAATAAAAATATTGTAGCCCAAATACCACCAAATCACAGTGATACATTCATTTTTCTCATGCAATCCACGTACAATTCTCTCTTAAAACTGATGCACCATATGAGTGATACATGGGTATAATCCGATCTCTGTATTAGGCATGTAAACATTGGGTTCCGATTAATATCACTGAGTGATATAAATCGTGAGATTGTGGGGATTCCGGGGATGACGTCAAACGGCATTTATATTTTATTCAAGTAGACTTTTACAAGGTCTTTCGTCAAATATTTTAAAAGCTACCGCTTTATCAGCAAGAAACTACTTTTCTATTACTGTCACTGCTAACTGCGTCAATGGGCCACTCAAGTTATTATATGTACGTCACAATATTTTTATATTTTGTTATTTAATATTAAGGTTAACTGTCACAAAAAAAAATTCTTCATATCCAAAAACTGCCATAGGGTTTATTGTACATCTCTCGATTTAATATAATTCCACATTATCAACTCTAATATTTAAAGCTGAAGAGTTTGTTTGTTTGATTGAACGCGCTAATCTGAGGAAATACTGAATCGTTTAAAAATAATCTTTCAGTGTTAGATAGCTCTATTATGGATTTTTTCCTTTTTGAGAACTTCTTGAGGGTTTGTACATTAATACAACGATTAGGTATCGACAGCACTGCAACTACGAACAAAATTTAAAATGCTTTTACAACGCTACGAATCGCGCGTAGGCGTGCTACGACAGCGACCGGTAAAGTCGGTCGGTATTAAAGCAGTTTGGGAAGCGCTACCGGCACTCGGAGCTCTTGTGTTTTATGGCGTATTATGCTATAATAATATTTTTTACTTAGCACATTTGTTTATACCTGCGTTGTGCGCGTGTGTGCGTCCGTAACTACGTCGGTGTGAGGATGCGCGGGCCGCTCTCTTACAAAGTAAAAATGTCGTTTGTTAACATCAACACGGTGTGTCTGATATGGACAATTTTTGATGGCGAAACAAACATTTTTCGATACTTTACATTAACGGTTACGTAACTAATTTATATCCATGTCGAAGTGGAAGTAACACAGTAATGTCCCATACAGATTTGTATCGTATCGTATTTCTGTTTTGACAATTATCATATATTATTAATACGTGAAGCGAAAACTTTCATTACAACGCCAATATTTCTATAAAATAGGCATTATTAATTAATTAAATTATTAGAATAAAACCTCACGCATACCAATGCTAAACGATTTATACACACATGTATACATTTCACTATAAGATCGTGTCGAAGTCAAGTCGTGGCCGTGCCAAAATAACTTTTTTAAATATTTTTTAATTATGACATTTAATGTGATTAAATTGTCAAATATCTTTGTATCTATGAAGATAAGAAAAGGTCGGTGTTTTATTGCCCCGTCAATATAACTCAGTCAAGGCACCGATCCCCAACAATATATTATTTATGTATGTTTATTATATATTATTTATGTATATTTATTTAATTCTTTCATTATTATTTCTAAAAATTTTGTCTTGACTGGGTTGTCTGTAAGAGATTGCAGACTTTAACTAGTTGGAAGTTGTTGTTTTTTTTATTGTGAGCAATGAGTATTAAATAAATAAATAAATAAGAAATATACTTATCTTTAAGGCACGGGGGAATAAGCGACGGCTATTAGATTATATTATTCATTCCATCTAAGAATTCATCCTTTTCTATCGGATGTGATGGTAATTAAGCGTTTAAAATGAATGAAAATCTTACTACTTACAACTACGATGTTAGGAAAACAATGGGTCTTTTGCAAGTCGTTATTTTCGCTTGGACGCTACAAGAAAGCAAATATGAATATTTAGTGATACTTAACCGTTTAGTCAACTGCGTTTAACGCGCTACTGGCACTTGTTAAAGTGTAAACAGGTTTTAAGATGCAATAGTGGCGTGGCCTAATATGCTAGTGCGTAAAAAACAACTTATCTTTAAGCTTTTCTAGGATTCCTCTATGTACAATAGTAAATACTAATTGTATTGTATATGTTTTAAATAAAGATATTTGAAAATAAATAATAAAAGCGGCGTGACCTGTTTCTGTTAAGAATTCATATAATGACATTCTTTCGTGTTCAAAAAACAGTGCAAACAATAAAATGGTCTTATATTGTTATATAATCGGTGTACGAGTGGCAGTAAAGTATAAACGAATTTTAAACACTGTTTACAAAACAAATCATTTTCGGTCTCCGACTGATAAAAAACCTTTTTTAAGTCTAATAATGTTTTTTGTGACAAGTATATTTAATGGCTAATAGGAAAAAATTACTTATATAAATGCATATAGATAAGAAGTTTTGACTTATACTTGATTATTATTGACGTTTCCAGAGGCCCAAGCACGAACATCTCGAACCGTTTGAAGTTGACGACTCAATGGAATTTACGGTATATCGTGTGACTATAAACGGCAGTTGTGGTCACATATAACGCCCACTTAATATCCTGCTCAGACAGTTGGGGTAAACACTGCCACCGGTTTTGTATGACTTTCGAAAATTACACCCCTTAATATATCATTGCCTCACAATAATTTCCGAAAGGTAACCTCTGATTTTATCAATTAAAGTTAAGACGATTTATCAGATGCAAATAACCCGGCTATTTATGTGTGACATGACGCGTTTATATAGAAGGGTTCCGTATCTGATACGCAAAGTATTTGATAAATAACTTCAGAAGCTGTTATCCGATTTCGTTCAAAATAATTTTCCTAACGGGTTTTACCATGTCAAAACGGAAAATTTCAAGTCTCTACATATTAGTTTGGAAATTCTAAGTGGAGTCTTGTTGGACTACGGAACCCTAAAATAGGCAACATATGAGAAAAGAGACATTTCAATACCTGCAACGGAAATTGGTGTAACCCCAAATTCACGCCTTCACAGTAGGCAGCATTACAAACATGTAAATTGAAATAAAAAACCTCATTATATGACACATTTGTGTATACAATTATATATTCAGTAATGACGTTTACATTATTGTATACAATAATATATTAAAAATTGACTGTTATATTACAATTTAGTTGTTTTTAACGCTTTACTACTACTTTAAAGCCGGGAATTTAGGGTTACATCAACCTATGGGGGGCTATAAATTTGTCAGTTGCAGTAACTCTGGTTATTTCGTATTACATTTATACAACCAAAAACAAAACTTGTTTTTGGTAGAAAATACTAAAACGCGGAAGGGGTTTTACACTAAAAGCTGTTCTACTGTTGCATTAAGTTTCGCAGAAAATTTTAGGAACTGTTACAATGCATAATAATATGGTAAGCGTTCAGAAATGTTAACAGAATTCCATAGAGTGCATTCTCTATGTTTACAAAGACATTTGTGCAATAACAGTAAAAATATTTCGCCTTCTATGCGGACGTTTCGCGTACGCGACGGTGGAAAATCGGTTAAAGATGCATTCACATGAAATGTACGGTTGTGAAACGCTAACTGAGTTACCTGTCCTAAATTTTAATATGAATTGTTTAGATACGTAACCGGCGACGTCGCCATGGCGTCTCGGTGAAATAGGCCCCTTGTGGTATAGCACCTGTGTGTTGACATTTGATACTGAGCTGTTAAAAGACCTTGATACCATTACGTGAGACCAATCACCTCTGTAGATAATTAACAAGTAGCGGCCGTTCGTTATATATACAGTTAAATGATTGAAGCGATAAAGACTGTCATTGTTAACTATGATAAAATAACATTTACGTTTTCTCAATTAATCACTGTACTATAATTAAAAATTTTAACAAAAAAAACAACTTCAAATTGTCAGAATAGGACCTAATTGAATTGAGACCACACGGGAAGCACCAGCTATCAAATAAGTAAAGAATCATCAAACTCGGTTTACCTAATCGAAAGTTTTTAGGTAACAAATATAAAAAAAATAAAAAGTACAGTCTAATTGGGAACTTCCTCCTTTTTGAATTCGGTTGAAAAGAAGATATATCGTTACATAAATCCGCGAACAAAAAGAAAAAAATGGATCCGTTCACCTCTTGTCATATAAAAAAACGTAACAGAATCTTAACGAGTATACTGTAATCCCCTATAACACTGTAGGTTTATTTCGCGTTATAGGAAATCGCGTTGTAGGATTGTTTTCGTACAACGCACTTTTACGATCCCGAATGCGCAGAACATAATATACGCAGATGCGCAGAATACATATTATATTATATAATAATTAATGCGTTATAGAAGCACCGTGTTATAGGGGGATTACTTTATACGAAAAGTATTTTCTAGACTTAACTTATAGATTCGGAAAAATGTACCCTGACTAATCTATATATACATGCATGTAAATAAAATTGAAGGGTCTGTCTGTCACGTCAAAATTATTCTTTTTTAATAGTAGCGTATGACTAGATATGCGACTAGCTGCGCCCGCGACTTAGACCACGTAAAATTAGGTAAAAAAAATAAATTATAACGTAATGATATAAAGCATATAGCCTTTCACGATAAATGGGCTATCTAACACTGAAAGAATGCGTTTACTGTTCAAATAGATGCTTTGCCAGATTTTAATAAGTAAGTTTTTTTAAAGTCCCTTAGAGATATGGTATCAGCTTCGTTCAACGGGTTCCTCACGTGAAGGTCCCTAACCGGGTTGAGACCCTTTGTCTCCCGGTGACGCTGCCAATAGGACTAAAAGCAAGAACAACACAAAAAAAAATCGTATCAGCTTAGAACCAGCGGAGATGGCACTGCTTCTAAACAGAAGATAGAAAAAAATGTCACGTTTCCGCAGTTTTGGTCATGGTAAAAAAGACCTTGTATTAATGTCAGATCGTTCAAGATATTATGTCGAAATAAAAAGGCAGTATAAGAAAAATTCAATTACTTCACTTCAGTACTTGATTTTATTATCAACATCCCAAACGCCGATCAAAGTGGCTCGCAGTTCTCTTATAAGATGCCTTTATAATTAAATTTTCTTTGTTAGACGCCCTTAAAGGAGCTTATCAATATGTTATCCAACCGTCCATCCTATCTTAATAATGAATTTTGGAAGAAAGCTTGTACAAACGTACGCAGAATATTTGTTGTGCCAATAAAAATAAGACTAAAGTCTCGCTCCTCAGTTCTTCTACCGTAAAAAGTTGTGAGATCCATGTAATACCAAGTCATTCAGTCCCTACTTAAGGGACCTTCTGTCTTCAGTTTTTACGTAATTAGCTTACCTGACAACATCTTATAATGACCATAACAATATTAAAAATCTTCTGTTTTAAATAAAATAGATTCACTTGGCAATCAAATGAAAACACAATGTATCTCACAAGTAATACATATTATATTAAATAATAAATATTGCGATGCCATCTGTATCGTTTTTACGGAGAACCTATTTGGCTTGGTACCGACTTCAGCACATGAGTAAGTGTCTACTAAATCGTATGAAAGTACTGTTTATTTATTGCTTTTTAGTTCCTCACTTTGTAATTTCCCGACATATAGAGAAAGTGTTATTTCACGACAATAACACTTTCTCTATATTTTATTAATAAATTTCTGTGAAGCATGTTAGGTTCACATTTATAAGGTATTTTCGCATGCGGTAGTCGCAATATCCCGTCACACGAAGGAGTGCGTCTACTACACCGACGACGCGGTCGACGCAGTTGGTGAAGAAGCGATTGCCGCAGGCTAACACGCTGTAGTGCAATACAACCATAGAGCGGCCATCTACCACCGTGACGCCCATCTCAACACGAAAATGGTCGCCCCGAAGTCAAAAAAATAAACTAGGACTGTACAAGAATAATGAAATCGAAGATGACAATAAAATAAAATAAAGAAAAGAAAATAACAATGGCACGGGCCTTCAATCCGTGGAGTAACTTTTTTATACAATGACAATATAAAAAAGTTACTCCTGTAATATTCATGAAATACTAAACGAATTTGCTTAAATCCGCGAATGAATTCTCATTCGCGGATATAAGCAAAGTGATTTAGTATTTCATGCATGCCATGGATTTCCGCAAAGTAACGCCTGATTCTATCATCCTTGTAATATTAGCTATCTGCCAGTGAGAGCCTCGTCGAAATCGGTCTCGTCGTTTCGAAGAATATTCGGAACAAACAGACAATTTTATTAACTTGTGTTCTTGTTATATGGTATCGTATAGTCATATTTAATTAGTAAAAAAAAAATAATCCAACTTTACAAACAGACGCTTCAATTTTATTAATACGTATAGATGTAACCCACTTACGTCACTGCAAAGATTTTTCTCCTTTTTTTTCATTGTCAAAGTATGTAATTAATTATATATCCTTTTTTCCCAAAAATAACTCTTGATTCTATAAACTACTTAAGGGAGGAATTGGGGGGCATCGCATTTATTTTATGTGGGACCGAAGTATTGTTTTTGAATAACATCAAATAGCTTCTTTTAACGCGGATTTGTCAATTTTATTCTACTACTTTTGGCAACTTATAAGAAAGATATACATATTTAGCACTTCTCTATTTTATAGTATATAAAGCTGAAGAGTTTCTTTGTGTGCATGAACGCGATAATCTGGCCACCGGGAAGTCTCACAAACCACTTCACACCGATCTCATGTCTCACTGGTACCCGGACGCGCTGACACAATTCGTACAAAAGAAAAATTACACAAATAAAACTAGAAAATTAACACAGCGTTTTTCTCTGCCCTAAAAGTCGAATGCCTCTCGTAAAAAAAAAGAATTGCCGATCGCGTCTTAATAAAAAAAAAAGAATCTATAATTGATGCGACCGGCCAGTTCGTTTTGATGTCATGTAAGTATTTATATGTGTCACTACACATATATAGATATAGAGAAGACGTCATATCAATTTCTTGCTAGGAAGAGTACTACTACCTAATACCTCGAAATAAAATGTCTCAAAATGCGTGCGACAATTGCGGGGCATATATAGAACCAAGTAAAGTGCGTACAGTCTAAAAATGCACGTCTTTCTACTAAAATCATTATTTTAAAATGTGA
Organism: Charaxes varanes; assembly: GCA_024363005.1. NCBI lineage: Eukaryota > Metazoa > Arthropoda > Insecta > Lepidoptera > Nymphalidae > Charaxes > Charaxes varanes. The sequence goes on from JANCMC010004801.1 coordinate 7,305,991, forward strand.
AAGTAGTATTAATCGTAATGATTGTTTGTGTGTGTGTGTGTGCAGCGATTTTATTGTAAAGTATAACTCAACCACGCACTGCAAGATCAACTGATCGCGCAGTCGGCTTAACAAAGTTTAGTAGCGGCTTTGCGGTTAGGAGGAGCGTGCATTTTTGACTGTACGCTCTCTATAACATAGATTTCTGTGTGTCGAACATTCAGCTATATTGAACCTCAAAAATGATAGTGTCTTAATCAATTTAATTTAAATCATATGGATTGCCATATCATTTAAATTAAATTGCCATTTTCTATATATATTGATATGTAGAATCCAAGTCTTAAAAGTGTTACATAAAAGCCATTATCATATTTTTACGCAAAGAATGGTTTGCGTGGAAAATATTTTCGTATACCGATGTAACTGGGGCACGTTTTAAGTTCTCCAAGTGCATTACTTAATGTAATGTCTACATTCTATGTGCTTTCCTTTTACCTACATTGAGAGACGGAGAAAAGCTTGTAAGAGCTTCAAACTTCATATTTTTCTTGAACACGTCTATCTAATTTTAGATTGTAAATATTTGAATAGACGAATATATTTTTTTTTTTTATGTTACAAGAGGGCAAACGAGCAGGCAGCAGGTACCGAAGTGCCTACCGGCGCCCATGGACATTTGCACGACCAGAAGGCCAGCAGATGCGCTCTGTCGCCGAACTGTTTCTTACAATACAGTTTTATGAAATTATCGATGAATAAACATATGGTCTTATTATAACGCGTGATTTTGAAATACAGGCACGCCTAGCCCACATTTGGGTATGATGCGTTCGCACACGTTATATTTTCAGGTATGCGAATCTCTCAGGTACAGTTCACAAGCACCTATGGCGCCAAATTATAAAAAAAAAACTTTTTACCTCTTTCATCGTCTCCTCCGAAGAGATTTTTGAAATCAAAATAGACCTTCTCCAGAATGTCATACGAGTAATCAAAACTGGTCACTTTCCAGAATTTCTTGTTCTTCTTCTCTATTTCCTTTAGTTTGACATCAACTTTAATGTCAACATTTTCTAAAAAAATTAAATTTCATTGAAATTTTTATTTTATCTTTATTAGAGAAAAAACAAGTAAGAAGTAGTAAGTAGAGTAAATAAGACGAAAAACGGCCATGAGCGGGTCAAGACACGCTTATATCTGGGTTCCGTATCTGATACGCGATAAAACTTCAGAAATTTTCTACTGATTTGACTCCAAATAATTTTCCTAATGAGTTATACATAGCGTGTCTAATCAATATGGAAAATTTCAAATCTCTACTTATTTTCTTAGGGGGAAAGGCCTTTGCGTTTGGAGACGGACGGACGGACGGGCCGAAAGAAATTATAAGAGTTCCTGGTAGGACTACGGAACCCTAAATATGTAATATTATGTAAGTATGTACCCATACCATGTAACATAATTTCTTTGCGCACGCGCATCATTAATAGCAAAAAGGTTTGAACAAAGTGAACATAAAAATACTACGGAATAAATTATAATTCCATTAATACAACTTACTACTAGAATTTAAATAAATAATACCGTTAATACAATCGTCTACAAATACATAAATATTTAAGTTTAGAGCCTATTGGAGTTAAATCGAAAAATATAATAATCAATTTTTTTTTCTTTTTTTATGTTAAGCGCCTACCGACGCCCATGGACATCTGCACGACCAGAAGGCTAGCAGATGCGTTGCCGGCCTTTAATGACGAGTTTAGGTCTTACACACTTTATATCTGCGGTACATTACTAGTAAATACAAAACGTAAAAACAGAGGACCGAAAATGTGACAGTATATATAATTTCTTTGTTTATTCTTAAAAAAAGTAAAACTAACTGCCTCGTTTGAAACAATTTTGACAGTGTTACGAATATAGGTTAAAAACGTGCTGTTGATGATTTAATTAAAATATTTAATTAATTTGAGTGTTTGCTACGCAAGGGTCGCTTTCCTCGGTAAAAATTTAAATTTCACTAAGTTGTTAAAAATATATACAATAATTTTATAAGCGATATTCAAGTGTGTAGTACAATAGAGTAAGTTTTCAGGAATGTAATACATCTTCTTAAATTAATAAAATATTAAATTAATTCTGAATAATGAGAATAGGAATAAAGTGTAGGTAAAATAGTTTTATTGAAACAATCCGTCTTGAGAACCATTTTCGCAAATCTTCATTTCAGTAAAACTAGCACGTCACTATCTACCCCCGCATTTGTTCGCTTACAGAAAATATCTTACTGCGTAGTTCTATTTTTGTTGCTGCAGTATTCGATCTCAAAAGACATGCTACAATTTTGTGCATTTTAAGAAATATGCATATCTGATCGTGTAATGCGATACTATAAGAAAATATGGTGTATTCCCACAATGATATTCGAACACGATATTCAAACTCGAATCTCACCATCCACTTTTTCAATCAGACCAGTAGACGCCACGAGGGCTTTCACCTCTATACTCTGTTTTGAATATTACACAAATCCATACACTGAAACTAATAAGCTAAAATGCGAATCTCTATTCCTGCATCACTGTTTCTCGACAACTATAATTTACTTTAGTGCAAGAATAAATATAAATTTTCTGTCTAACATCTTATCACTTTTCATTTCAGTATTTCATCAGGAGTGGTCATGGACAAGCAGTAACCTATCAACGTGTCAAAAAAGGTTGTTTAAAGCGTTATAGATGACTAAACTTTTTTTTTTTTTTTTTTTATTGGAGATAGGCAAGCGCTTGACCGCAGTCACACTTGATAAAGTGTAGATGCGGTCTCGGCTGGTGAGGGTTTGCATACGGGGAACGCTTCCCGAGCAGCTTTGATACTTGCTTTAGGGTCTATGGCTGCGGTAATAGCTATCGCTAGACGTTTCGTTGAGTGGAGGGGATATGGTGTTGTTATAGCTGGCCTCTTTGCTTGCGCTCATTGGGCTGTTGGTTGGGGTTCTTTAGGTTCTCCCAGTAGGTCCCGAATGTTGGCCAGAGGGGCCTGGTTTGTGATCGTGATGATGTTCGTTTTGCTGTGGAGGAGAGACGGCAGGGGTCCAAGAATGCCATTAATTGTGTGTGGTCTTTTATTGTATTTGGCAAATACACTAGTGCTGGGTGCTGCGATCGCACCGACTGCGGCTTTAGCACTCCTTTCGGGATTTATAACTCTTAACTTTGTTCCGATGTTGAAGAACGAGGGATCTACAAAATCTTGTAAGTATATCACGATTTTGTTTTGAATATTCTATGTGTAAGCGTAAACAATTAGTGTCTTTTGGAACACTAAATACTGTTGTAACTGTATGCAAATAACAGTTTCCACCTTGACCTACATATGTTTAAGATAAGATAACTAACATTCCTGAGGGCCTAGCACGAAAAATTTGAACCGAAGTAAGTCGACAGATCGACTTTACTTAGGATGGATATATTCGTGCTAGATCCATAGGAGGCTATTCTTAATCGCGTGACGCTAAAAAGGGTCCACTGTGGGTGTAGCAAGAATACTTTCAAAGTCGACGAGGCGACTTCAAACGGTTCGAAATGTTTGTTAGGGCCTCTGGTCATATCATTGGCTATTACTAGGTATTCTGACTTTTAACTGATCAGGTCTGTTTCGGCACATATAAGGCATTCAACTTATTAAAGAGGGCCTGAGTCCTAAGAAACCCAATAATTAGTTTTAGAATTGAAATTGCTGCTATCCAACAATTATAATAATATTAAATAAAAAAATCTTTATTCATAGGCATCTGGGGCCCACTCATATTACACATAAATAGTTTAAAAAATTAATTAAAAAGAAATTACAAATTAAATTATGAATTACATATCACAAATTTCAACATTATTACGATAAGAAGATAATATTACTATGGTACAAGTCATAAACTTATAACTTTGGAGTTGAATCAATTTTGGGTCTTATTTCAATTCATTTTTCACAATTTCTCTGTGGTATCAGTTGTTCCCTTCAGTATTTTCAAACAGATAAGGGTTAAGGACCTTCAAGAAAAGAGCATATTCATTTCTTAAAGACCCGCAACGTATCTGCGAGCCCTCTGGTGCTGCAGTTGTCCATGAGCGTCGATAGTCACTTAAGTGAACCACGTGCCCGTTTGCCCCTTGTTTTATAAAAAAAAACAAATCATATTTATATTTCCTCTCCAACTAAATGTTGAACATGCATTGTATGACTATTTTTAGTAATTATATTAAATCGTTTTGCTTTTATTCGTGTGTGGTTGGTAGGTACTTTCTGTAAGGACATCTTAGATATTAAAGCAAGGAACGGTCAAGATAGCTATTAATTGATATTGCCGTATGTTACGTTACAGGACTACTTTGATTGTGAAGATTCTTACAAAATGGAAGGAGTGGAGCACTTATTACGTGATGGCCTGGCCTGGCAGAGAAGCAGCCTGTTTAGTGTGACCTAGTTCTTTTGACTATGATTCCGTTAAGTTGCAGTCGCTTATAAATTTAATTATGTGGTTATTTGAAACACTTGTTCCGTTGGAACTTGTTGGAAACGGGCGAATACAACTGATTCAAGGGAGTCAAGCGCATAACGGTTTTCATTGAATTCTTACGTTTATAAACTGTAATTTGCATTAAACTTAGGCCTTGTACCAAACATTTCTAAGTGTTTTAAGCACTAATTTCTTTATGAATTCAGGTAATTTTCGCATCGATATTGCAGTCTACATTGTGTTTATATTACAGTAAATTCTTGCGTTTATAAGTACTACTCTATAATTCGTCTTAAGCTCATGCATGCAAAAAATTACAAAGCGTTCTAAGCACTAACCTTCATAGGAATTCGGATATTAATTGAGATATTCTTGACCGTTATGCATTCAACTGTCAGTGATGGATATGTTATTTTATATTTTTTAGCCGTTTTCACGCACGAAAAAGCGTGACACTTTGTCACGTTCCACCTGAGCCGAGTGTGCAAGCGAGAGTGGGTAACGAGCGATAGAAAGGCACGATCAGCATAAGCGTTCGACGTCATCACGTACAGTCATCGTCCGTAAACCGACTTTACAGACAACCAATTTTTTTCTTCGTTACTTAAAGGCCGGCAACGCATCTGCGGTTCTGGTACTTGCAGTTACCCACGGACCTAGGGACGGTAGTCAAAATTAAACTGATACCTACGCTTATATGTAACTAAAATTTTACACGCCTAGACCGATTTAGATGAATCGGCGTTATGTTATTAATTCTATTTTGTAACATCCATGTTAATGTTTTTTATTTATTTATTTTTTAATTTAGAAATTACTTGAGGTACGCTTCTCATTCTCGTAAAATTATGAAAAAAATATAAAATCTCGTAAGATAATAAAAAAAAAAATATTGCTCATAGATACAGTTGAGTACTTGTGAAAATATGCAGTGAATTTATATTTAAACTAGCTGTGTCCGCGACTTTGCCCGCGTTAAATTAATTTAAAAAAAAAAAAAACAATTTTATCGTATCGTGATATACAGCCTATAGCCTTCCTCGATAAATGGGCTTTCTAACGCTGAAAGAATTTTTCAAATCTGACCAGTCGTTCCTGAGATTAGCGCGTTCAAGCAAACAGACTCTTCAGCTTTATACAGGGGCAAAAGACATCTTACAAATCAAACTTTGTGATATAGCTACATGTAATGCCCTAAATAGAATCACAAAAATCATTCACCTCGAAAATAAAAGATTACAAATATTTATTTATTTCAGGATAACCAACAGTAGGTACATACGAAAAGTCATAAGATACAATTAGAAAAAGAGAATTATTACAAATATGTCCTACTAACTATAGGTTATCGCAACATGCTTAAAATTTATAATTTACATCAGTCACTTAATACACTAAATATACAGATTCAAATTATTCAGTTCATTACTAGAAAGGACATCTAAAGCCGCACTAGTAGGATCATACCAGATTTGGCTAGGCAGGGGAGGGAACAACTTTTAATCTTATAGTATGTGATTCATGTCGCGACATGTTTCGACACGCTTTTGTTCGTAAAACTATTCTTTTACCACTTTATAACGAATTTTAGACCAATCTAACCTCAACATAACAAACCTCAGTTCAACGAATTACTTGATATAACTAATATTTTCTCGTTCACCTGCGATTTGTTAAATCGAGGTTGCCCTGTATTTACTTAAAAAAAGATATCAACGTAAATCACGATCCAGAAACGCACAGAAGACTTGTATAAGCATGACCTGGAGCCAGCTACATTTCAAAGTTCACATGGTTTATCAGTGGAAGCGTATTGTAAATACCTATATTTACTGTTACAATACAAAAGTACTGATTATTTGTGCGAGCTAACGACCGACTGGCAACATGGGCCGATAGCCATTCGACCTCTGGAAGCCATTAAGATCAAAAGAATAATTGCCATCAACGTATATACTTATACTACATATACCCACGACTTCTTCATCGTGTGCCACTCTGTTGGTGATCACCGCTGAGGCGCCACTGAGACCCGAGGCGTCAAATGAGGGTCTTAAGAGAGCCAAGAAGGGTCGTCAATACACACGTGTATCATACGACGTTTCTCAACACACTTGTGAAGAAAATAGTACTAAAAAATCATATTGAAATACGAAGATGCGTGAAGTGAGCAAGCAATAGGTATTTAGTTATTTTGTACTTTTGAACACAACCTTATTTTGTATAGAGACTTTCAAAATATAACATTATCACTGAATTAATCATTTCGAATCTTTCCCTCTCCCGTGTAGTCAATAGGTTGCAGAACACGCTTAAGCTATTGAATTATTTCTCGATTTGAAATCACAATGGGTTGCCTCATGCAAGTCAATTACGTCTATCAACCGCCGTGTTTGTATTTGAACTTGGATATGATATGAATTTGATGCAACCGGGTTAGTTCGCCGCCAAACTGCCTAATGTGATTAAAGCCTTGGACTTTTGTTTCACATCTAGTTGCTATAAGCGAATGCACGTGTAAAAAATGTAATGTATTGTTTAATATATTGTAAAATCTTATATTATAATTAGCGATTTTTAATATATAAGAATACCGATAAATTTTATCTAATGTGAATAAAACTATATTCGTACCCCCCATCCGCAGTTTTTAGTTACTACCAACAGTAAAACAGTTTTAGCAACTAGAGATGTTATTATTATTTTATTAAATAGTTAATAGTATTGTCAAATTGTTTCATTGAAGTACTCAAAACTAAAGATCTCGTTTTATACTCCGTCTGTATTGAACACTAACGGCATTGTTTTGGTACAGTTACAAGACGACTGTCACTTACTGATTTCGTATGGACATTAGTTTCCAGACAAGCCAGTACTGTAATTTCATTAATAAGTATGATCACTATTATATTAATAGCCGCGAGTGCTATTCTTGTTGTCAATGCCAGATTATTGTTGTTACGTTCACATAAATTTTTCACACAAACCTTTAAGATGCTCATTACCTTCGCCGATTTATGCATACTAATTTGTTATTTCCTGCTTGTGCTTCTAAGCTAGATAGATGTCACAATAGTTCATAAACATTTCTAAATTTTTGGAAAGGGCAAATTAAAGATCAAATAAAATTTGGTAGATAAGAGCAAGGTTCCATACGAAGGCTCATTTAAAATTCATTACAGCCTTTAATATTGGCGGATATTTTTCAAGGAAGTTCCTTAATGTGATTAGATTGTGTGAACGTTAATTGACGAAAAACAATTAGTCATTTCAGATAAATGAGTAGCTAAACAGTAGCAATTTTTGATAGCAATAATATGCTGATATTTTGTGAAAGAATTTTTTTTCTACCAGGGGTCACAAGTGTAATGATTTTGTAAATGTTTACATTAATTTAATATTTTATTATTATATTTTTCCGTGCGTTATGTTGTGGTAATTCTTTATTAATTTTGTAAAGTCAAATGTAAGTTTATCAAACGATGTTTTTATTTCCGATTGGTCAATAAGTTAGATTATTCAATAAGAGCTTTTCTACGTGTCGCGAAGAGTCTACTCCACAATTAAGCATTGAATTGTACCTATGATAAATTGAAGTCATATTAAAGTATATTATTCCCTCCATATATTATTTTGGCGATGGTACAAACATAAGACATTAATCAGTTGCTGAAATTCCACAGCTTATTCCTTCTGGTTGTTTTATGTATTAAAAATTTAGTCTCGTGTTTAGTTTAAGTTTTATATATTTGTTATGTTGTTTACTTTTCACGATGACTGAATAAACACTGTTTCTATCTTTCATTCTTTCTTTATATATAAATAAAAATAATACGTACTAATCACTCATTAACCCTTTAATTAGATCATGGCTAAATAGATCAGTGTTAAAAATTTAAGCATATATGTTTTACTTAAGGTGGAAGTGAATATAAAAATAAATTTTAAGTAAAAAGTTTATTTAAAGCTTTTATTTTGGGATTGTTCATTTTATTGCAGATCCTATGATCACCTTCTAGCTCCATCATCAGACCCTGAATACTATGTAACTACAAAGTACTCGTCAAGAGGAATTATGGAGTTCAAAATCGATGCGTGTATTTACTTTTATAACGGAGTTCCTACGCCCACCTTCTAACTCCATCATCAGATCATATTAATTCATTTTCATGCGGTATAAATATGTGTGCAAAATTTCAGCTTACACGCTTGAAGATATCTGCTCCAAAATTAAGTTGTAAGATTCCACCGGAATAAACATACGTTGCAAGTTAAATAATAGCTTTTAATAAAATTAAACCTAAGATGAGGCAATGACTTTTTTTTATTAATATTTACATTAAAAGATAACTAATATATACGTCGCATCCAGAGCATTGCGATTTTCTAGTAAATTGATACAATACATAACATCTTTGTACAAAAACTTGCTTACTCAAGATTTTCTGAACCGATACGACTTAGGGTCCTATTCAAAAATGGGTTAGTTTTTGATACTTTTATGTAAATCTGTTGTGCTACTAAGAACTCAAATACCTGAAATGCAAGGCGCAATGCATTGCATTGCAGTGCATTAAGCCTTCTGATAGAGCAGATTTTAATCCATAATTGCCAGCTAGATTGCCCGTCAAAATAAAAACGAGCGAGGACGCTTACGTCTATAACTTGTACTCACCTCAAAGATAGTATATTATCATACAAAGACAGTACATTACTTATTTATGAACGTCGTAGCTCATCCCGAAAAAGGTTTGATAGCTTTTGTATTGATTGTTTAGTTATATCGGCAAGTGGGACGACCCAATACAAAGGGAACGTTTCCTACTGACCCATAACTAAGAGGGACACAGTTTGCAAAGAGGAAAGTAATCAACCGTTTCTAGACACAGATAAACATGTTCTTATGTTTATGATAATAGGATCGAATATATCATATTTTATTATTACGTCGTCATGCTGAGTTATGTAAAGGTCCTTTCTGTCGCTGTAATCAACAGTGATGACTGCGAATGCTGCATTTATGAGTATTTCAATAGATGGACAAGAGCATCTATATTCTGTATGAATAAAAAATAATAAAGCAGTATTTACACACATTAATATAAAGAAAAAAAAATGCCTTTAAAATGCCTGTAAAAATACAAAATAACTTATTTCTCGTCAGTTGATTCTCAAAGCTGTGTTACTGAGTCATAACAAATTGGACTTTTTAATAACGTAAGAGTTATTTATATTCCCATCTAACTCAATAATAAAATTGTTGTTTGGGCTGTTAATGGAATTCCACTTGAAGGTTTTCCTGTTTATTTGGACGAATTAATATTTCTTTGTGGGTCCAAACAAAAAGCGTAAAATTTCCTTTGTTTACTTGATGATTGAGGTACGAGAAAATTATCGACGTAACAGACAAGATAATTATTTAATTCTGACTGGCCCGTTGGCGCAGTGACCTAGCCTTCCGCTCCAGGGGTCGTGGCTTCGATTCCCACCTCGAGTCTGGGTGTATTACCTATTTATATATTTCTAAAAAAAATATTTGTGTATAACAGGCGTCTGTTACCTATAGCCCAGGCATTAAGTTGTCTACCTAAGAACAGACATCCGTGTGTCATATAGTCCTGTATATATTTATTTATTTAAGCCATTTTATAGGTCTACTTGTAATGTGGTGCTGGCGCCGTATGCTACGAATACCTTGGACGGCCCACCGCACGAATATCTCTATAATCAATGATCTTATAAATATTTAAATTTATTATATTTATTTAAAATGTACTTTTATAACTAAACTGCCACACATGTTTGCTGCCTTAATTGGTAGGAATGTGTCAAAAGCTTTGTGCCGTCACAGTATAAAAATTAAAAATAATCAATAAAATCAATAAGAAATTGAAACAGCTCGTTTCTTTTAATTATTTGTTATACTTGCATAAAATTGAAAAATATGTGATGTCACATCAAGAGCAAGGGGATGTCGAAAATGTGACGTGTAACAAGGATGGGGCCTAAATTCTTCGTTAATCGTCATGTCCATGGGCGTCACTAGGCACTTAGCTTCCTGCTGTTTGCTCGTTTGCCCCTTGTAGCATAAAAAAATGGGGAAGAGAGTTCAAAATCGAAAAATTCGTGTGATGCATTTGTGACCCCGAAAACATCACCTATTTACCTAACTTTTGACAAGTTTCAAGGCGATGGCGTTATTCAGTATACGAAATTAGATGACGATTGATGTTTATTTGTTCTCTGAGATTGTGAAAAAAGTAACCTACAAAAAGCCAGATTTAACGAACAAATTTCTTCATTGACAATCAAATTTAAAAGTTTGAAAACAAAGATTAGCGAATAAAAAATGTTATATTGAATGAATGAATGAATAGTGATGATGTTGTTTTCGTGTTTTGTTCGGTTTGTGAGACTTCCCGGTGGCCTAACCCGTCTTTAAAGACCGGCAACGCATCTACTTGCCTCCTAGTCGAGCAGATGTCCATGGGCGTCAGTAGGCACTTAGCTGCCTGCTGCCTACTCGTTTACCCCTTGTAACATTAAAAAAAACCCTCCTTCGGCTCCTACCTCACCTCCACGCCATGGCGACGTCGCCGGCTACGTAGCCATGGATATCTGCGGTTGCCAAACGAGTAGCCAGTAGTAATCCTGGCTACGCTTCTAATTTGGCGACGTCGCCAAACATGAATTGTTTGGATACGTAACCGGCGACGTCGCCATGGCGTCTCGGTGAGGTGGGGCTATTAAAGGCCTGCAACGCATCTGAGAGCCACCTGCACGTGCAGATATCCAAGGGCGAACGCTTTTTTAACGCGCGGTAAAAAAGCTCTCGTGCGAATGGGGGCTTAAGATGTGTAACAGCTATCTTAAAAAAGAAACCAAAGAAAAAAAACATGAAACATGACATTTGTATTAAAAATTTATATATAGTGTTAATGTTTTTAGGGTTTCGTACCTATAAGAAAAAATCTTTATAGGATCACTTTGTCTTTGTTGATCCGTCTGTCTGTCTATCGGTCTGTCAAGACCCATTTCTCAGAAACGCATAGAGCTATAAAGTTGAAACTTATACCAAATACTGAGGTTTGTGATCCCTTGAAGCTATGTAAAAATCAACCTTCTAAGTATGCACAATTAAAAGGTATTGCCATATTTATTGCATTTCCCATACTAATAACTTCGAAAAGGGCATCAGAACCAATAGGGTACTTCCCGTTGACCTAAAAACATGCAATTTATAAAAGTACAAGAGAGAAAAATTCTATGTGTAATACAGTGTGACTTTTGGAAGACTAATAATTCTAATTAAAAAATTAATTCTTGCTTATATTGGATCTTAGCGCGTGCCCTCAAAAAGTGAGCAATATTTCCATCTTATTAATAGGTAGTTACTTAAGCAGGTGTAATGCCAGAGCCAGACATAGCTTCAGTTTGGCGCCGGCATAATAAAAAAGGTAAAAAATATGGCGTTCAAACATGGCTTTATTCCTTGATCTCTACTTGCCGAAGATAGGCATAAGATAAGAATAGATGTACCAAATAAATAACCGACAAAAATCTCTGTCTCTCTCTTTCCCTCTTAAACAAACACAGAAAGAAAAAAACATATAATGAATATAATATATTTTTGTAACCCACGGCTGGCTGGCTGTTCTTAAATATGTAACATTGTTAGTTACATAATGAAAATTTATTTTTGTATTAGTTCAAGTTTGTTTATATAATATGCTTCAATTTTTTTTTACAAATAAAATAAATATACCACAATAATTGATAGATATAGGTGTTACTTTGCGGAAATCCATGACATGCATGAGAAACTAAACTACTTTGCTTTAATCCGCGAATGAATACGAGGTCAAGTTTGTAGCAACATGTAACATAACTTTCACTTTTACGTATGTATAGAGTTATTCTTTCCTTCTTTTTGTCTATCACGACAACTGAATTATATTTGAGTCAAGTATACAATAGAAAATTTCAATTTGCAACAAATTTCAGGTGGAAGTTTTCAGGGTTAAACAAAAATGCTTTCACCGAAACATCTGTGCGTACAGACAGTCGCGGCAGGAGCGTATCTTATGCATTTTTCATGAGCCCCGCGCCGTTGTGGTCCGCTCACGACCGCGTCACAGATCAGCTGGAAGAGTAGGCCCACATGACGTCACATCATGAAGTTTCTCATAAGTAACAGTAAACAGCGGACCCGTCAGACGTCGTCTTGCTTGAATTTAGGCTGGCCTCTTATTAGGCAATTGATCAATTTTCTTTATGTATTTTTCATAATTTTCATTCATTCATTCATTCAAGGTCAGCAACTATTTGAAGTATTCTAAAGTATTAAAAAAAAATTTGAATTTTTTGTATTTTTAAATAATCCGTCGACTATTCTTATCTTTCTGTTATTTTACACGTTCCCTGATATTTCAAGGGAAAAATACCAAAAAACGGAATGCAAAACGGACCAACGGTTTCGAGTTTTAGCAAGACAATGAACAAAGATTAATTTTTATGTTTAAAGGTTTCCACGTAACACTCTAAATACTAGTTTCGGTATACTTGATAAAGGGTTAATTTTATATAAATTTCATAGATACTCCTGGAGCTAAACTAAAATAGGATAACTCATCTCATCCTGGACACAGTAAGAACAGTTTGACCTACTTATTGACCCAAATCCCAACACTTAGGCTACGACCTCCTCGGTTAACTAAATAGTTTCAGATAATAAAATTAAAGAAAAGATTTATTTTCATTGTTTGGATCAACTGCTTCTCTATACTGTGGCGCGCCCCACACACCCTAATTACTTGTTTGTAAACACGTGTTAAGCCTGTGTGCGTGTCAACTCTTAACGGCCATTGTTTCGGATACTGAAGCCTTAAAGTAGGCTGTGTCAAGGACTTGGCGCGCGTTTTGTCCTCTCAAGGCATGCAGGTATTGGTATCCTATCCTTTATTCAAAGACACTAAAGCGAGCAGTACTTGTAGAGCTTAAAGTTCCATCGGAGACTAACATCCCTAAACACCATCTGATGAAAACAAACATTCCGTGCTTTTTTCATAGGCACATAATAATATAATGTGTTTTTTAATTATACCTTTTCTTTTCTTTCAAGAATATTAAAGCTGCGAGAAGAAGGATAAACATAATTGTTATGTCAGCAAGAATGAAGCAGGCTGCCACACATTTTATATCCATTCCCATGAACGCTCCTAATATTGTAAAGAATTATGAAACCTTTAAGGTATGTAAAATTAATATCATAATGATTTTGTTTATTCCATAGTTTTTATATATTAAAATTGTTTTTCCACACGGCTAAATGGTCATCCATAAGTTATGTGACACACATTTTATAATTTTTTAATACCTCCCCCATTCTTGTTATAAGTTGTCATATTTTCGAAACATTTTTATCCCCTCGGTGTCAGACATCACATATTCTATTAATTTTATTCATGTAGCTGTTTAATTTTTTTTTAATATTAAATTATTCTTAATCAAATTAGAATTTTTAAATTTTTTAAAATATCACATCACAAAGCGTGTGGTACATGGTTTTCAAATATTCAACCACTTTCGTGTTTCGGAAGGTAGGTAAAGCAGTGGGTTCCGATTAATGTCACTGAGTGATAATTAGTTGTGAGATATACTATATAATACAAGCTTTTAATTAAGCTTAGTAGGAGGGGGAAAAGGGAATATTAGACATACCTAAATGGTATTCCTAATATTTTTTTATTAAAAAAAAAAAACAGTATCCTAGTACGACTAAGGATAATAATGATGTAATTGATGTAAGTTTAGTTTGTTTCAGGACAATGTACTTCGAGAATGTCCTGGCATAGACGAATCCCTGTTCATCAGGTCGTGTAAACTACACCTCACAGTTGGGGTCATGTGCCTCATGGACAACGAGGAACGGTTGCTGGCTTCCAAGCTGTTGACCGAAGCCAGGGATTCCTGTATAATGTAAGATAACATTTTCCGCCGCTGCTATAATATCTGGTTCTAATAAAAACGTTTTCGACAAGGAGGAGAGGAAACTTTTATAATGTTTCAGGCTTTTGCGTCATCCGAAGCGGTACCCCCCACAGAGGCCTGTGCACTAGTCGATGGCCTGAAGACGGCACTGAGGACTCGAGCTCACAGCTTCGTTCTACGATTCATCAAACAGGGAGGCCTTGCCTCTTTGCTGGAGGCCCTACAGCGAGCGCCACGCGACGACGCCATAACCAGGCACAACCTCATTGCAGGCATAAAGGCCCTCATGAATAATTCGGTGAGTATCCTGAGTTGTATTTTATGTAACAAATAGTACGAAGGATTTTAAACCTTAATCAGTGTTGATTGTGGTTTGTTCTTAAACTTCTGATCACAATTAGGGAATAACGATGTACTGGTTTCAAAATGACCGTTGTGTCGATGCGAATATCCATTAGGCCAGGATTGTAGGCCTCATTGCTCAGATACTAGTATTGGGTTGGCTACAATAGAAATGTGCCTCTTTTTGGAGTGGACTGAAGACTACGATGCCTCACCATAATCCTCTAATCGTGAAAAGGCAGGGTGCGAGCGATTAGCAAATCTGCACGTGTGTGTGATTTTTGACAAAATTTAGGAAGGGATGAGTTCCAAATATCCATAGGGTCATAGTATATGTGCAATGCGAGTTTTGCCATGATGACGTTGTGTTAAATAATGTATGGTTTGGCCAATGATGATATTTTATATAATTGTCTCAACAGACGGGTCGGGCTCATGTCTTGGCGCATCCAACAAGTATCGACCTAATTGCTCAATCCATGGATACGGAAAACGTTAAAACAAAAGTAGCCGCCCTCGAGATCCTCGGAGCCGTGTGTCTCGTACCTGGAGGACATAAAAAGGTATAGTCAGTTTTTTTTTTAATTGGGCTGTTTTATAACCATTTACGACCGTCACTTTTGGCTCAATTTTTTAAAATTGTTTGATGATAAACAGGTTAGACTTTAATGTTAAGTTTATGAAAAAAATATAAAATTAAATGCAAAAAATTAATGGCAATACAAAGGTAAATAAATGTTTTTTAAGTCATTACTATTTCACAGCTCAAATACTATTACACTAGTCAGGAGCCCGGTCGTTGGTCTGGTTTTATTTGCGTTCTCAAAAGACACAGGTCTAGAACAGCCTTTGTGAATACTTCGTACAACTGGACGGCACAACTTTTCTAATTGAGTTTATGTTTGTTTCCAGGTTTTGGAAGCAATGATTCACTACCAGAAGTACGCGGGAGAACGCGCCCGTTTCCAGGGTATAGTTAACGAGTTGGACCGCAGCACGGGCGCGTACCGCGACGATCTTGGCCTGAAGACGGCTATCATGTCTTTTGTCAATGCCGTGCTGAACTACGGGCCTGGCGAGGAGAGCCTGGAGTTCAGGTTGCATCTGCGATACGAGCTACTGATGCTGGGGATACAGCCTGGTGAGTTGTACTCAACACACACACAACCCTTTTACCTGATCAACCACTTTAACGCCGAGAAAATGATCAGAAGTTACGATCGCTTGAGGAATGTTGTCGAAGTGCCATTGCTGTTGTTTTTTAAGTGTTAGGTTTGAAATGGGTTTAGAATTACTGAGCCTGCCGAGTAAAGTGTCTGGTCTAGTTACCCAGAAGGCCCAGTTATGACGAGATAACAAAATCGATATTTATTTAATTTTGAATAAATTTACCGGAATCCTGCTCTTCACATAAGGGTTGAGTTTTGGTGTAAATAATAATTATTTGTAAACTCCTAATGCAAGCGTTTAATTTACGCTTAGTAGGAGGGGATAAGGAGAATATTTGACATACCTAAATGTATTCCTAATATTCTTCACACCCATCAATGGCCGCCGACGACGGTGGCCTTTGTTGGGAAAGGAGTGGATTGGGAAGGCTCAAGAAAGTAGAGTAGTATAGGAGGTGGGTGGGACCTTTCTCCAGCTGCAGGACATTACGCGCTAACAAAAAAAAATACATATTATAAAATAATTTGTAATTTTCAGTTATCGAAAAACTGCGAAAGTACGAAAACGAGACGCTCGACCGTCACATCGAGTTCTTCGAGATGGTCCGTAACGAGGACGAGCGCGAGCTCGCGCGGCGCTTCGACCGGCAGCACGTGGACACCAAGAGCGCGGCCGCCATGTTCGAGCTGCTGCGCCGCAAGCTGAGCCACACCGCCGCCTACCCGCACCTGCTGTCCCTGCTGGAGCACCTGCTGCTGCTGCCCCGTGAGTTGCACCCTTGGGACCAATCCCGACGAATAGGGCGGACGAAGACGACGAGATTCTATCGAATTCCGTTAGTTTAAATGGACGTGGAGCACTCTTTCGAAAAAAAGATCGAGAAAGAATGCTCGTATTCTAGTTCTATGGTTTAAATTGGTTTAAATCCGCCTTAAGAATAAGCTTGCTCGTTTCACGAAGGCATATATGACTTATCATTTAGAAAAATGATCTGCTAATATGCAAATGAAAAATTGCCAGAAAGCCAAGTTACAAATGTTGATCGCTAAAGTGTTAGAGATAAATATCTTACTTTTCTAGCAACTTTTCATTTACTTCGTTCCTTTCATGTTTTAGCATAATAACACTACATTTTCATAGATCAGGTATGAATGCAAAATCTTTATGAGCTTGATGTTCGCGCTTGGTAATATGATGGTCTAAGATGCCGCAACAAGAAGTTCATCAGAGTTTTAAGTGAATTAGATATCAAATTAAATGTATTTAAAAAAAAAAAAATTAAAGTTGGGTGTGAGCCAGAGGGTCTCATTGCATATCGTGCTTCGGATCTTATCTTAAGATTAAGATAGGAAATCCTTCTGGATATCAGATTCAGATGGATTTCCTTACCATTATTAATGTCATACTTGTACTTTCAGTGGAATACAACCCGCACTCCCAGCACTGGCTGCTGCTGGACCGCGTGGTGCAGCAGGTGGTGCTGCAGCAGCCGTCGGCCGGCAGCCGCGCCAACAGTGACCGCGACAGCACCACCGACACCTGCTCCGACCACATCAAGGTATACCCGCACAACCTCATTGAATAACCCAGATAACCATATGATGATCCATCTTCTTCTTTTCTGCGTGCTGGTTTTCGCGCTCAGTCGACCATTTTGCGTGAGGTTATGACCTGGTCAGTATTCTGACCAATCAAGTTACTGCCAGAGGGTGGGAAGCGCCTTTCAGGGATCTCGGTGTCCAGGGGATTTTGGCCCTTGTTCCCATCACCACAGTGCAGTACATAACATATGTTTCCAAAACATATATTTTTTATCATATTGATTTATATAGGTTTACGATCCCGACGTCGCCCCCCTAGAAATCAATGTAGGGGAGATCGTTCATTTATTGGCGAAAGAGGAGGAACTGGTCGCCGCTAGGACCAAGTCGGAAAATTTGGAGAGAGAAAACGTCGATCTAGCCACCGAACTGGCTAAGAAGGTAAATAGTTATTTGATTTTTGAAAAAAAAAAAGATGAAAATAATTGCTTTGGACTATTCTCGAAGATTTAATATTACTGTATGTGTTTTTATGGTTGTTAACAATTAAATTGCGCTTCAAAATCGTAATGGCTAAATAATATTTTTGGAATTTGGAGGTCAATTGTTTCTGCTATATTTTACTCGCCTGTAAGCTTCAGGAAAGCGATATAATATTTTAGCTCTATATGTTATGTAGCAGAAGTGGCTGACCGAGATTTTAAATTTCTACCCCCGAATCCGGGCTGCTGAACTACCCACTCCTGATACGAATTTTCTCTTATTTGAAGGGAAAGAGTTGAAACTTTACGCAAAATTCGTTTAAATAGGATTAAAACTTATCGAGAATCGTCCATGGCATATTGAAATATTTTGGGCAGCGGTTATTGACCCTGAATCACGTAACTTAAAAATATCAACATTATATCTAATATTAACTATCGCATCCCATCGGCTTGTTAAAATAAAAGCCTGGGACAGAATCTTATACAACTTTAAGAATACAATTCTAAAAATTTTATTTCACTTAATTAACATATCACTTCATTCTCTCGACGAATACTAACAATTTAATTATACATGACAAACCAAATTTAAGACATTTGGCTATTATCATTATCTCATGCGGTATTGCGAGCGAAGTTCAGTTTAGAAATTTCCAATACAAATACCTATAACATTCTTCAACTATATGTATATTCTAATTATTTCCTCTAGAAACAAAGTAATAGAACATAATACTGGTAGTATAGATGTTGACTAAGCAATAAAGACTAACTTACTTGACAACAAAGTAATAAACACGAGTTTAGTTGATGTTAAATGACATACTAGAAGTACAGATGATCTTAAAATAGTAGACCAAAATGCAATTGCCAATAATATAGCAAATAGTGACAGATAAGAAATAATGCTAAATAGTATAAAAATCACGGTAAGTGATGAAACTATAAAACAACTGTCAATCAAGTAGAAGTTGGAGGCAATAGACAAAAGAGATTTATTATTGCGATCATATCCAAAACCTCGCTTGCAGTATCACACGGTGTTAGGCCATTATATAATAAGACATGTTGACACATTGCATGGCTAACGACTAACAGGAGAAACAAGTGGACCAAAGCACGCAGGAGAAAGAAGAGTTGGAGGGAGTGTTGTCTCGTTTGAAAGAGAGACTGGAGAGGGAGACGGCCGCCCATATGGAATGCACGGAGAGGGCGCGAGCCTCCGCGTGTAGGGCGCACCAGCTCGAACAACAGGTAACGGGGAGTTGGAAACAAGAAGATTTCTTTGAATTTGTTAACAATACCTTATACATTGTTAGCAATATTGCATAGGTGAATTCATGAAAAATGGAATTACTTTCGTCTATAGATATTTGACAACACTTTTTTTAGCTGAGTAGAAGTGTATTATGGAATGGTAACTTGTTAATGTTGTGCGATCTACTAAATTCTATGCAAGTAAATTTATATTTCGGGAATCGAACCCACGACCCCGGAGCAGAAGGCAGGGTCACTGCCCACTGCGCCAACGGGCCAGTCAAATTATATTTTTAAATTTAATTAGCAGTAAGTGGTTGGCGTATAAATTAAGATTTATATGCCAACTATTGATGAAAAACTTATGCCCAATACAACGCGTTCGTCAATTTTTTAGGCACGCTAATAAAAAATATTGTATTGAAAATACTTGAAAAGTTTATTTTCAAGGTCAAACCTAGAAAAAATATTTTCGAACATTTTTCGCCTTTATAATTTTTTTAAATATATTATGCAACCTTTTCAGGAAATACTGGTCGTAGAAAAAAAAATGTATAGAACAAAAAACATCAATCTTTAGCGAGTTATAACTTATGCTTAAAATATTTTTCTAAAAAATCTATATTTTCCTAGAAAAACGCGAAAAACTTTTGATAATGTTTTTTTTTCGAGGATTGGCCTTGAAAATGAAATTTTCTGATATTTTTAAAATCATATACTCTTGATTTGCGCGTCAAAATACATAAGTGTACCAAATTCAGCTCATTCGGAGGTATGGGCTAAACGAAAGTTCAACTTCAATATATACTCATCTATAATAATATATAAAGCTGAAGAGTTTGTTTGTCTGTTTGAACGCGCTAATCTCAGTAAATACAGATACGATTTGAAAAATTCTTTCAGTGTTAGATAGCTCATTTTTCGAGGAAGGTTAGGTATATATCATCTCACTAAGCCCAATAGGAGCGGAGCACCAATGAAAAATGTTTTAAAATCGGGGATTCTTTTTCCCATTTGAGAGTTTCCGTTGCGTACGCTGCGTAAATGATTAAAGTTTCGCCAAAGTCATGTATGACAAAATTGTTCCCCTTTAAAAGTTCTAAATAAAAGTCCGCGACAGCATATGTCTATCTTTGAAGGTTGGCTCAGTTTAACCTTTTTTATGCCAACCAAATTTCTTCCAAAATATGCACTATTTGTGAAGGTCTTTGAATAAAAATAATATTAATCGTTATCCAAAAACTATTTTTTAAATCCCTAAGTGATAAGAGTAGCACGTTCGTGGAAATCGGACCGGAAAAAATCTGATTGGAGAAAGTCAGAAAAGCCCTCAATGTTCTTGGAATATATATAGCTTGCCTCTTTGAAAAACATTATTACCCTCAATACTATTTTCGATAAAGTGTAGATTCTTTTTTTACATTAGGATGCATATTGCACCACATAACTGGTACATAGAAAATTGACGCATTTTTATTAGATCTGATAGTTTATCTTGTACATTTAAGCAAATTATTTATTCTCTTGTGTTAGGAATGTAACCCTCTCCTCTCCTCCACTATCTGTAAAGCATAAATTATCAATATCTGAATATTAAAGACATGTCAGATGTTAACGTTAGTAACGCAAGTTAACGCGATAAAGAGTTATTTCTTGTGTACTAGCGGACCCGGCAGACGTTGTCCTGCCCGAACGTTGGGTTACTTACTATTTACTACATTCTGTGATTCTATAATATTATCCCAGTCCCCGTTCCGTTCCGTTCCGCTCCGTTCCGTTCCGTTCCGTTCCGTTCCGTTCCGTTCCGTTCCGTTCCGTTCCTTTTTTTGCCAGTAAATTTTGGAAACCATTCTAATTTATATAGGTAATTCCAACCGAAGCATCTGTTTTAAACAATATCCTGTCAATAATATATGTCAAACGCCATACGGTTAACATTAAAAAAGTTTACATTATCACAAGCGCTAAGGTTACATTAGGAGTAATTTAATATTGTGGTTAACGTTCAAAATCCACAAATTCAAAACAAAGGACCTGATGCACTATTTTTAATTTTTCCCATTTTCCGCGCAATTTTTTTTATTTTTTTATTTCATAATAACCTTCTGACAATAACAAATACAACAAAAAAATTAGCGAAATCGCGTGTAATTTCGTTAACCAAGGAGATATAGATTAAATCATAAAGTATATATTATAATCTGTTCACGATTTACCTAGTTTTGGAAGCGTAGGTAGTTTATTTTTTGTGAAAATATTGCCCAAAGCGTATTAGCTGGAAGGCGGTGTACATAACACCTAGTAGATTAGTTGGTAAAGTCTTAAATCATCGTGATTAAATGAAATAAATTTGAATCTTTATTTTATGATAGTGATGGTATTAGTAGGTCTTAACGCGCCCCACAGTCAAATCTTCTACAATATAAGCGGACGCTGGTACCAGAACGGGATAACGCTAGAAGACTTATAGTACAGAATCGAAAATCAGCCATTATGATCTCATTCCTTAACAGCATATACTAAGTACATACATATATGAACAGTATGTGTATTTACATACATCTTCCAAGAGAACAAATAAAGTAGAAACGCTCGGCCATGAAACCAAAGCATCCCATTTCTTTTATTGCTAGCAAATTGCGGCAGATATACTTTCCCCTAATCCTTTTTTATTGTTATAATAATAAAGCACTTTATTCTAAAGAGCCTAATAAATTCCCTCGGAATTTCTCGCAGACGATTTCCTTTATATACCTGCTTAGTGATAATAGTTCTAATAAAAATTTTGGGGGGCAATGACCCCTGACTGTTTTCGTTATTACAAAAAAAGGCTGCGATATCTCTTTACTGCTTATTTGTTTGTTACTAGCTCTGCCCGTGACTTGGTCCGGGTAAAATTAAGTAATAAAAAATAGATTTTAGTGTGATGATATATAGCCTATAGCCTTCCTCGATAAATAGGCTATCGAACACTGAAATAATTTTTCAAATCGGACCAGTAGTGCCTGAGATTAGTGCGTTCAGACAAACATACAAACTCTTCGGCTTTATATATTAGTATAGGTGTAGAGAGGACCCGGCAGACGATGTCCTGTCCGAACGTTGGCTTACTGGCTTGCCTACTATTGTTTTAAACATTTATTTTGCAATAAATAATATTATGGTAAAAAAATGAAAATCCCATGCTTTAAGTTGGACTAAATTTCCGATAGTTATGAAGTTTGATCAAAATCGGCTCAGCAGTTTTAATCTTTATTGCCATAATACACCGTGATAAGAGATATTTATATAAATAGACTAGCGATCCGCCTTGGTTGCGCACGAGTGCAATGTACAAATACATATAAACCTTCCTATTGAATCAGTCTGCTTATTATTTATTTTACAAGGGACAAACAATATCTGTCGCGGGTCGAACCTGGTTCAGATTGGCTCAAAACCGTAAGAAGTGGTACGTGCGGGGAGAGGCCTTTGCCCAGCAGTGGGAGAAAAAGGGCTGTGGATGATGATGTTATTACTACGTGTATTTTATGTTATGTGTATTATTATGTATTATTAAATATTTATATATGATTAGTTATGTTAATAATTATCTAGTTATCTGCTTTAATGATTGTCTGGAAGAAATCGCTGCCAAAGCGATAACCGCCCTTTGTACCACACTAGTGAACTACTACTAAACGTGTATTTCTGTAACTTGATACAATAAAGAACATATTAATGTACTTTTAAATTGTATTCGTAGGCACATAAATTAATATTGTTTTTATGTAGCATTAATGTCTATGTTCTGCCTGCTGTAGTAATTTTTGTTCTAATCATCTGCTTTCTTTTTTTTCTAAATACTGTTCCTGTACGTATATAAGTTATTTTAAGTAGAAACTTTACTGGTATAGGCATATCCTTATATAATATTAAATTCTAAGTGTTGTAATTACTCTTTGTTTCTCAAATAAAGATAAAAATTAAGATATACAAACATACATATTTGTAAAATAATTTGTTAAGTCAACTTTGTGAAGTTTGCATGCTGTGGAACCTTAAAAAAAAGTAAGTAGAGACTTGCAAGTACCGGCAGAGACGCCTCCGTGACAAATTGCTGCAACCATCGTTTATTCTACCGGTTACCGAACGCTCGTGTATTAACAGAACATTATCTAGAAAATTGTTTAGACAGAGCGAGACGACTTCGTCATGTTTTGTCACGCCTCGAGGATACTGGTGCTTGTTACTTTGTTCTCGGAAAATGAAAGATAGGCAGACTTCGCGCTTGGGTTCACCTGAGGCGCTCACTTGTAAGCCCTACTACACATTAAATTCTCAAGAAATCTTGCAAAGTTCTCATAATAAATAATAAATAAATATATAGTACTATATGATACACGGACGTCTGTTCCTAACGTAGACAACTTAATGCCTGTGTTATAGGTAACAGACGCCTGTTATACACAATTTTTTTATTCCTCGCCGAAAGCCTTCCACCTTGGTGTGCCTTTCCCACAGACAGTTGCCACTCCAGTATTGCTCGCCCCTAACGTTCGTCATCACTACGACATACGTGTCCTGCCCAACGCCACTTGAGGATAGCTGATATTCTGAAAAATAACTAACCATAATTTATTTCTTCTACCTAGCGTTATCCTGCTCTAGTATAAGGGCCCGCTTAAATTTGCAGAGGAAATAGTCTGTGGGGTAAGTTTAGATGACTGGCTGCAATCTGACGTCATCCCCGGAATCCACACAATCTCACGACTAATACATACATAACTGATGGAATTAATCGAGACCGACTGTTTTACATGCCTTAGGAAACAAGGAGAAGGTCGAATACTAACAAACATAACATTGAAACGAGTCAATGGTAGGATGATAGTATGTTTTTTTTTCTGGTTTTGCTATCATAACGCCGGAGCCAGACATATATTAACGTGTTTGTACATTATTGTCCTTGAAGACTACAAAGTTTTACAAAACTTTGGGCAGCTACACTAAGTTCCAAAGCTCAAAGTTCCCGGCCACACAACATGATCAATGGTCATTCAAATTAAGCTATGTCTGGCTCCGGCGAAATAAGGATGTTTCTTTGTTTCACAAAATAACTTGTTTTTTACTTTGTCCATGAGAATGAATCAATCGTTTAAACCAGGATATCGAACTCTAATGCAAACCTAGTCAAGCTAACAAAAAAAAGGACGAATATGTCGCAATAGGGTTAATTTTAAATCTGGTCGGTCTGGTGTCCTTATTTAGTGAAATATCGTGGGTGCAGTGGGCTCAAGGCGCCTCCGCGGAAACTGACGCAATCTCAAATATTTTGCGCATATATATCTTAGATTCGCTAAATCATCTATGTGGTCTTTTTATTTTTTATATTTTAAGGAGCCAACGGGTTGTTCACTTACGTAGTCACTTAGATGAACAGCCGTCCATGAACATCTGCACAAACAGAAGGCTTGCAGATGCGTTGCCGGCCTTAGAGTGGGATTTAGGCCACCGGGAACTCTCACAAACCGAAAGAAACAACCTCTTTTAGGCCTTGCCCCACCTCAACATTTCTAAAATTTTTATGCCCCTATACATAATTTTTAACCTTTGAAAATTGTTTTTAAAGGTTAAAAATTAAGTTAAATATTTTATTCTCTTAAGAAATATAAATGATAACTTTTAGGTAAGTAGATATTTTGGTAACGTCAAATGAAATTGTACCTAATAATTATTTACAGCCTTTTTTTAGAACTTGCCTTTTTTGTTGAATGTGTCACCGATATCTAGCATTGCATTTACATAACCCAAAGCGGAAGGGTTAAAGTCGAGTCGAGTCCATTTTTAAATTGCCCCCATTAACTATTAAATTGCCTCATAGTGGGGCGTGGGCTCGACTTTGGGAAACACTGATCTAAACCATTATTTCTACTAAACATTATTTTTAAATAAATATGTAATATTTCCTTATCATAATCGATTTGCAAACAAGGATGATGACACAAGTTCTATACAAAATTCTCGGAAAAATGTTTTATTTTATATAACTTCTGCTCCGTAAGCTACTCTCGGCAGTTTGTTCTAATAAAGTGGCGTGGCTCCCTTATTAAAGAATATACTGTCCCAAATTGTAGGCCACACTTTTCTTTATTAATGTAAGGCGCTGTATACGCTCCTTTATAAACGGTAATTTAATATGCGCAATCTTGTGTTACACAATATAAAGTGATATATTATAATGATATTGGAGCTTGAGATACAACACGTTACACTATAAGTGCGCACGATACTTATGAGTGTCAAGCTTTTAAGTATATAGGTAAGGACCTAATCGCTAAATACTTATTAGAATTAACTATTGGCTTCTAATTCAGTTTTTTCGATGATAATATATTTTTCTTTTACTTTATTAAAAAACAGGTAGCTTTTAAGTGAATAAAACGAAGCAAAATTTAATGTTTTATTTCAACGTAGATTCTTAATAATGCATCTTTTTTTTATGTTACAAGGGGGCAAACGAGCAGACAGCAGGCACTGAAGTGCCTACTGACGGTCATGGACATCTGCACGACCAGAAGGCAAGCAGATGCGCTGCCAGCACTTGTGAATCGATTGACTTGAATTTTAGATGTGTTTTAAGAACTGATGGTAGATTTTAGGAAAAAAATTAAGAAATGAAATATTTACATATAATAACATACTAATTATTTACGTATAATTTAATAATTTATTAATAAAAAATTACGGCCGTTAAAATCGTGTAGTTTTTATCAGTCTATCAAAATCAAGACATATTCCTGTTGGATATCTTTGCATATTGTGAACAGATTTTAATATATTTCTTTTACATTATTACCCTGAAGTTGTATGGAAGCGATACCTAATTTGTGAAGCTGCCATATCAAACACGTTTTACGGTAATGTTCTTTTTGCAAACCTTTCTAGTTGAAGCAAATGATTGTTTTATTCCCGGGTTACATCGGCAATGGAAACCTTTTGAAGCAAAGGGACTGAAAACGTGTAATTGTACCGTACCTTTCCTTTATGGCCGAGATAAAGGTCACGTGAGAAAATTGCTCTAACCTGACATAGGTATGTATTTGTGTTTGGATTTTGGAACAATCATCAGTCTAAGCAAAGATTCCTCGAATATAAATTGTAAAGACACCTATCTACAGGTCACGATGTGTCTTAGAAGAAATGAATAAATCAAATCATTTCCAACAATAGCCTTTCAGACCAAATATTTTGTATGGAATATTAAATTTACAATAAATCTAATGCAATTTAAGTACCTATCAGGACACTGAGCCCGAGTAATTTTTAGGTTTTTTCATTGATTCGCGGTTTCGGTAAGCTATTTCTATACTAAAATTAGCTGTAACACGCAACTTCGTCAGCGTAAATTCGGTGTTTTTGTTAAGTTTTGAGGGTTTTTTTTGCGAGGAACTCAAATTATTTAGCCAATAGAAATGTAGCCTGTGTTATTCCTTGTAAAATCTACCTCTCAAGTACCATCCATATCGATCCAGCTGTTTCGGATATTACCTAAAATAAAGAGACGGTCAAAAAAAATATTTTAATTGCGTCATTGCTATAAGTAACGTATAGACATATGCAATTAGTAAAAATAATAATAATTTCGACGCTACAAATATATACTAACGCCTTGTACGAGATTTAATCCTACAACGCGTTTTCCTCTAATGTGGAATAAGCCTACCGTGTTATAGGAGAGATTACAGTGTACCGTTTGTAGTATATTTTGGTAATACGTTTGAGAGAATACCTGGATTATTAAGATTCACTATTGGCCCTTAACTTTCTGTGGGATACTGGTGTCACACGAAACACTGGAAAACTCAAAGCCGTTGTCCTAATAGAACGTATGCGCGATGCGAGCGAACTTAGTTCCTACGAACGTGCGATTAAACATGTTGATGTCTAAGAAGTGTTTTATTCGAACTTCGCGCTATCGCATCGTCTTTAATTAAGACACTTCTTAGACATATGTTAGATCGCACGTTCGTACCAAATAAGTTCGCTCGCATCGCGCATACACGTTCTATTAGGACAACGCCTTTTAGTTTTCCAGTGTTTTCTAATAATAGATTTTATTCGCGAATTATACGCAGAGCTATTAACAAATTTTGCTACTAATAAATCCAGGTTTTGGTATACCTAAATACGAAAAGGTTAAAGTATTGCAGAAATAGAATTAATGTTCCTATTTAAGCTTATTATAAATCACTATTTTAACTCTCTACAAGATTTTATTTTCACCAACATGTACTTTACTATTATTAGACATAATAGCCAGTTTCCAAAACTTCATGTCATGTCACGAAATATACATAAAAATGTCTCTCTCTGTGTGTATGTAAAGAAAACATGCACTAGAAGCGGAACTTCGTTAGCGATTTATATATTTTAAAATTGTAAAATTAACAATTATTAAATAAAAAAACAAGACGCATGTCAGAAAATGATATTTTACTCGTATTAAGTGCAGAAAGGATTTGAAAACGACAAAATATTTACCAAAATCATAACAGCTTACTACAGAAATTATTCAATATTTTAATAAAATAACAATATAATCTAGAAAACACAGCACATATACACAGAACGCATCCCAATTTTTAGGGTTCCGTAGGGACTACAAGGAACTCTTATTGTATTCATCTTTCGCTCTGCCCGCCTGTCCGTCTGTCTGTCTGCGTTCGCGACAGTAGTCGCGAACGGTATAGGGGGAGTGACAATAGCAGCTATGGCGCTCCGGGGTCGCGTACCTTTAATGGATCTGACCAGCTAGCGGTCAGACAACGAAAGATCCATCCCCTGGGAGAGTTTACGACTACGTTTTTCTTTGATATAAGCTTGAAATTGAGCATAATATAGATTACTAGCTGCTCTACTCTACACAATATTATCAAATTTCTATCGTATTTTTCAGATAAGGCACAAGGGTCGCGACAGAATCAGATAGACCCAAATCCCGGGGCAATAATGCTAAGAACCCAGCAATGAAACTGAATTGCCCCAGGTTCTGATTAGGGTTGTCCAAATGAAGTAATTACATTGATTATTTATTATGATGTACAGTCAATATATTTAATTTCATTATTTTTTTATTTTGAGAGGCCTAAACTCGGTTTTCGAGACCGGTAACGCATCGGCTTGCCTCCTGGTTGTGCAGATGTCCATGACTATCAGTAGGCACTTGGCTACCTGCTCGTTTGCACCTTGTAACATAAAAAAGTACAGGTGACCGTAGAATTCTTTAAGCTATTGAAAAACCAATAGTGGACTGGTTGGTACATGGTTCCTCGCGCCATGGTCTGAGAAGAGCCCTCAAAAAACTCAGTCACGTTTATTATTTATTACAACCATTTCACAATAATTCAGATACGATTATAACCACGCTTCTTCACCACTCAAATAATCGGTTACATTATAATAAAATTTTACAATGACCTAAACCTTTTTTCAAAGATCTCGAAAAAATCACTGAATAAGTTTTTTCGAACAATATTTTTCAAACGCCCTAACAGAGTAACATGTTAAATGAAATTTATGGCTCACTTCGTCATCAGAAAAATCCACATTGGAATTATATATCAAGCACTCTGGATTTTTTACCCTATTAACGCAGATGAAGTCGCGGGAAACAGCTAGTATGTATTATATATATATATATATAACTCACACTAAAGGTTACGCCTGAAAATCAGCGCTGCAGTGCTCAAAAGAATGCTGCATATAAGCTGAGGCGTAATCCTGACAGACAGACGCGGCCGTGGTCTTTGTTTTATAATATGTACGACTTAGGGACCTTTGAGAAAAGAGCATACTCATTTATCAAAGGCCGGCAGCGCATCTGCTGGTCTTCTAGTCGTGCAAATGTCCATGGGTGCCGGTAGGCACTTCGGTGCCTGCTGCCTGCTCGTCTGCCCCCTTGTAAAATAAAAAAAGCATAAAATTGCGTATGTACATAAGGTTTTTGTGCACCATCCTTGTATATACTTTAAGAATATACTGGAAATTCAATATTAAAGAAGCTTGTTTGGATTTCAAGGTTTTTTACTAATTCTATAATTAAAGAATATTAATTTATCTTTGTCGCTAATTTTTCGTTTGCATCAAAATCATGATTCATGTTTACCTAAAGAATATAGTGAAAATTTTATATTAGTATATCAAGTTTGAAGGATTTGCCTAAGGTTTGAGGCTATTGTAATTAACTTTACTCTTACCTTCCTTTTTGCTTTTTTTACAGTACTTGAAGACAATATTGTACCAACAACTTGCGCTGCTCCTAATATCATTGCCTGTTGATTAGGATTCAATACAAGATCAGAATCACCTGTAGCATCATCAAATATTATTCCCGCAAAATGTAGAATTGGTATTACTCCAGATACCTCACGTGCAATAGTCACCACCATTGCTACGCAAAAGGCTTTGCGGAGTATGTGGTCCCTTACTGCAAATATATTATGTTTAGGTATGTATTGCATACATGCATCAAAAATATCTTCATTATCTTTAATAAAAAAAATTAATTCTATCATTTATTTAATACACTTATTAAATTAGTATAAAAATAAGAACATTAAAAAATATATAAAAAATAGATGTCCGCCGGCAGCGGGGCGAGATCTCAATCCACCGGTGGTCAGGGGTCCAGAGAGAGGAACCTCGACACTATACGTGCCGTCTCAAGCAATACCGCCTTCTGTATCCGACTTTTGATCCAACCATCAAGCAAGAGCCTCTTAAGATGACGGTCGACGCTCTTTGCTATGAAGCCATTAACGGAAACAACTATCTGAACAATAATTGTTGAGTCCACATTCCAGATGGCGGTAATTTCACTGGCAAGATCTAAATATTTAATATAAAAATTACTATTATAAAATAATTTTAACTTTTATCATATGTTATTGAAATTAGAATAATGAAAAGATTCAATTTAAAGATATTTACTGATGGTATCATTGCTTAGATCCGTATTTTTTTAATTTCATTTCTAATTATAATTTTCTAATACATACTTTATACGGCATTTTTTTTTTTATTAAGGCCGATGGTTTTTTATTTTATTTTAAAGGGTCTACCTTTAGATAACAAAATGAGCGCGCAATTTTTCTCTAATTTAAAGGATTGGCCTTTAGATATTTAAAGATTAATCATGCGAGCCATTGACCCAATGAAGTTACTACCGACGCCCAAAAAGTGCCACACTATTGGAACTCTCGCAAATTCATAGGCGTTGCGGAATATGTCCACTAACTTACATACAGTTCCAATATGAAAACGTCTACTCTCTTTGTAAATGTCTTGTTCCTTCTTAATAACATCAAGTTCGTGTTTTATGGACGCGTCATCTTCACTCTTGCACTGAAGCCAGGCGATCACTCTAGCTGCTTCCTGAAATATTTATATATTAATACGTGAAACGTGAAGCCAAAATTTTTGGGTAACATTTTACGAAAATTGCACCTACGGAAGAGTATGAAATTTGGCACAAATGTAGTTCATATAGAGAAAGGTGTGCGAATGCTAATATTTTCTTATAAGAGGCAATATTAATATATTAATTTATTAAAACAAAACCTCACGCACACCAATGTCAAAGGATTTACACCATTTACACACGCATCTATTGGACGATGTCAAATCGGCACCATGACCTTATGTTGCAATAGGTATATGTCGTTATAAGCAAAAAGGTTTGTGGACTAATTTCGACCACTTGGCGATCTCTAATATTCATAATTTGCTTAATTTCTGGCAACAGCTTCTCTTCTATTCTAGATGGAAGGTACTTTTTACTGTACTCTTGACGAGGGCGTTAATAATATTATTGGTTTGGACCCGCAAAGAAGCGTTACGTGATACTAAAGCTTACGAACTGTCGGAAAAGGTTTTTCGAGCCTGATAATTTTAGAGAGTTTTGATAATTTTTCCGCATCTGCTATAATATTATAACATTTTTTAAAAGTCAGTGGTTTAATTTTGAGTAGATTATTATTTTTTTGTAACTCATATAAATCAATTATGTTAAATTCTTATTCAATACGTTTACGTTTTGTAAGACTTACCTCAACATTCATACTTTTCACCAAATAGGAAGGCGATTCGGGCATCATCATGAAAATTATCAGATGAAAAGTCGGCAATAATAGACATGTCCAAAGAATTGTTCTGTAGCTTAGTATATCGCCAATAATATATAGAAATATATTGCCAGTTGTGTAAAATAGCATAAACTGAAATTAAAAATGTTTTTAAAAGATTAATAAAAGCATAAACTGAAATATTTTTAAAAGATTTATAAATTTTTAGTAGGTTCTTGGTTCATTTTGTTATGATTGTGACGAAACAACAAAGATAAGTTAAATTCTATTCTCTTTATCCAGCGGGTTTCAGCGCGTGTTCCGCGAGCCGCATATGGCCCGCAACCACTCTCTTTGTGGCCCAGGACTGTTTCGTAAATCTAATTCCCATACATCCATAATAATTACATTCCATGAGCAAGTTTTGTAGCGATGTACTAAAATTTAGTATTTTTAATATCGCTTACTACATAAACAGGTACCTAGACTATACCTATTCTTAAAAAATTTTACTAATGTGGCCCGCCAACATCTAATTTCTTAACAGTATGGCCCGCCTGCATCTAATTTTTTAACGATATGGCCCTTGCCTGTCAAAAGGTTGCCGTCCTCTGCCTTCATCCAGTATTGGGTATCAGAGAACAAGATGAAGGCCCTTTTTTTATTAAAAATCTTAATGTAGACAGTGTTAGTAATCCTTACCAAACATCCCAGAGGACCACGATTATTGGCGTAACTGATCTCTTTTATATAAACCGGACCGATGATGTAACATCCAGACATTGTTAACCCAATGAGAGCTCGAGACAGAACAAATGCCCAAATTTCTGTCGATGACAGCATAATGATCCAGCTTGCCTTTGAAATAAAAGAAACATAATTTATTGAGATCACTGGTTGGACGGAATTCGCGCACAAACCTTTTTTCGTACATGTATTGTTCTATTCACAAAAAAATTAAATTCTACATTTAACATACGATTGTCACGATTACACTTTGACATCATCCCATACATGTGTTTGTAAATAGTGTGAAGCATTTGGCATTGGTGTGCGTGTAGTTTTATTTTAATAATTTCATGTATTAATAATGCATATTATAAAAAAATTGTTAGCATTTGCTTGCCTTCCTCTATATGAACTACAACTGAGCCAAATTTTATACTCCTTTGTGCAATCTTTGTATAATGTTACATAAAGTTTTCGCTTCACTTATTAATATATAAATTAGTGAGTAGAAGACAATTTTGCATTCATGGATTTCAATTCCATTCACGTATTACATAGACTTTTTACGTTGAATATTTATTCTTGTATACTGGGTCCGTCTTATTTTAGAGTGAGGAATCAAAGAATTTTTTTTATTTTATTTGAGATAGGCATGCATGGAATTTTCAATCGAAAAAGGAACTGCTTTACGTGCATTATCTGTTACCGTCTGTATTCCCTCTTCTGTCTACTTTGAATTATTTTTTTTAAAAAGAACATTAGGAATGCTTTTTAGGTATGTCTAATAGTCCCTTTTCCCACTCCTACTAAGCTTAAATTTAAAGCTTGTATTAGGAGTGGGTGCGACAATACCCCAACGGCGATGGGGTTTGAACCGGGTACCATGCGGATTACAGTCCATACTGTTGAGCTATTGAAGCTCAACCTTGACTGACCTTGGTATACATTTAAATATAGTATTGCGGTTCATTTAAAAGGCATAATTTCTCAGGTCACACTGAGAACTAAAAAATTACATCGAGTACAAAACTTTTTGGACAACTTCTTGCTACGAACAAAGGCAACATTTAACGAAGTACAATATATAACATTTAACATAATATTACACAAAAGAAAGAAAAATCACAGAAGTACTGTATTATCTCTGTGTATAAGCAAACAGGCAGTGTATTTATGCATTTCTTTATCACACTGGCATACAATTTAGTTTTAAGAATATTATATTCTGGATTGCTTTTTGTTTCTTTTAATTATCTGTTTAGTTATATTCTTGTTCATTTTTAGTTCTGGTTTTACTTTTCTAGTGTAATTATGAGTTTTTTTTATTTCATTTAGTTTAAAAGCAGGGGTGGGGGGGTTCAGCTCATAAAGATGGACATGCTCTGTAGTAACGGTAGTGAGTTTACTGATAAAGGTATCAAATTGTTAACTCACTGTGTAAGAGCATCTGCCTCATCAGCGGTTGATCTCCTGTTCTTCACCAGCAGCATTTCAGCAGTCTTATGGTACAGTTCCACTGACAGAGCTGTAGTTTGTGCGAGTCCACTAACAGCCTTTTTGTATATGGTCTTTCCGGTTGTATCTAGGTCGTTCATTTCTAGCCAAGATAATATTTCAGAATATTGCCTGGAAAATGACATTAAATGACCTATAGTAGATGAAAGGATATATAAATACGTGAAGCGAAACCATTGGGTACCATTTTACGAAAATTGCGCGGACTGAGAGTATGAAATTTGGCACAATTATAGATTATATATGTGATGGATGTGCGAATGCGAATAATTTTGTAAAATTTGCAGTGTGAATATTTTATTTATTAAAATTAAACTACACGCTAAACACCAATGCCACACGATTTACACACACATGCATACTGTTGACTATAAGATGGTGTCAAAGGGAAGTCATGACGAATGTATGCATGTTAAGTGTCAAATGAAAAAAATTACAAGTGTCATAAAAATAATGAGTTTCAAGGATAAAGTTGTTATAGTGACAGGAGCAAGCTCTGGTATAGGAGCTTCTATAGCGATAGCGTTCAGTGCTGAAGGTGCAAAGGTGGTGATGGTAGGACGCAATGATACGAAGCTAGCAGCAGTTGCTAGTCGGTGCTCCAACCCACTAGTGCTTCGAGCAGACGTATCCAAAGATCAAGATGCACAGCGTATCATTGACAAGACAATAGAAGAATATGGTAAAATTGATATATTAATAAACAACGCGGGAATTTCTAAGGCAGGAAATTTATTAAATGGTGATTTAGTGAAAGCATACGATACCACTGCAGGCGTTAACGTCCGAGCTATAATGTATTTGACGCAGCTTGTTGCCCCTCATGTGATCAAGACTAAAGGAAATATTATAAACGTTTCAAGTATCATGGCGCGAAAACCAACAGCACTGTCAACCATAATGCCATACAGTATTTCCAAGGCAGCTCTAAACCATTTTAGTACTTGTGCGGCCGTAGAGTTAGCGCCACACGGAGTGAGAGTAAACACAATCAGTCCAGGGCCTGTTAAGACTGATATGTTGGAGAATTCTCCATCTGAATTTACTTGGGACAATTTAAAAGAAATGACAGCACTTAAAAGAGTGTCTGAACCTGAAGAAATTGCGGATTTAACTTTGTTCCTCGCAAGCGACAAGGCCAAAGCTGTTACTGGATCTGATTACGTATCTGATAATGGATTTTATTTTAAGGGGATGTAATTATATGAATAATATATGACAATTAATGAAACTGTAATTAAATTATATCGGTAACTAATTTAAAAAAATACTAAAAGATATTAATCTTAAACTCTATCTTCTTGACAACGTAATATGGTATTATTTATTTATCTCCTTACAATTTATTTATTCAGCCATATGTTTTACAATTTCTAGAATATATGATTCGGTTACCTTTTTGAGTAAAGAATTATTTGTGTTAGGGGACTCCGCTTTTCCCTAGAATATGTTACATAAGATGTAAGTGTAAATGGCTTATGTCAACGTGTATGTTTTCGAATATTTGAATAAATTTCACCGTATCAAAGTTATTCCTAGTTATTCGTGCATAAAGGATGGAAACTCAAAACCGCAGATTTGAGACAGTTCTGTTTCTCAAAGTATTCCGCATACACTTTATTTGTTCAAAGTATCCGACTGAAGACTTTAAAACTCTAGAGATTGTCATTGTCTTTGGAATTTCGCTGCATAATTCTCGTTATCTTTCAATGTGGTAACAATGCAATTTTACTTTTGTTACTTTTCTATCAATTTTTTGCTAAGTGGAATCCCATACGGATTACGGTGTCTCGGGTGATCTAGTCATGAATATTGGATGGAGGATGATGGATGGATGGTGATGGATGGATAGATGATAATGGTGATTTGAATAGTAAATAAAAAAATAAAGTGATGTTTATGTTCATCTATTAGAAGTACCTTAGTCCTTCTTGTGGCATACACGGAACAAATATATAGCACTATTATCTTTTGTATAACATGCAGTGGATATTTAAGTACCTTTTATTACATAACTTCTACTTGAACTGATTAAACGTGCAGTATTATTTTAACAAGAATGCTCACAGAGCGTACCAGTGTTCAAATCCCAGGGCTTATTTGGAATAGGATATATTCTAAGCTTCCAAATTATGCTAAATAATTCAAACATCCAGTTTCTCAGGCTATATTCCATTTACACTGTTCTGAATTTTCATATATATCTGTGGTCACGATAGCTCAGAGAGTACAGGGGGCGACCAGACATCCGTTCGGTA
This sequence comes from Charaxes varanes, assembly GCA_024363005.1. Lineage (NCBI taxonomy): Eukaryota > Metazoa > Arthropoda > Insecta > Lepidoptera > Nymphalidae > Charaxes > Charaxes varanes. The sequence goes on from JANCMC010004801.1 coordinate 7,341,880, forward strand.
GGTATTTGGTTCGATTACTGATTCCGCTGGGCAATGTCGTACACATATCCGATTGGAACGGATTAAAAACTATATACCTAACCAAAATAATATTTCGGCAGACGTTGCTACGCACGATCGTTGGGTTACTTCCTATTTCCTACATTCTTTTATCCTATAATATTATGCCCGTTCCCATCCCCGTCTCGATCCCGGGAATGTTATGTCAAAAGTAATAAGCAGAGCTTTTAAGTAATATATCACATTGTGCATAAAGTAAAATCTTTGCGCCTCTATGGTGGAGTCATCTCGGTATTTATGCCTGCCACTACCTGTTGCAATAGTATTGTTCCACATCCTTATCAAAATGATGTCATCATAGGTTCCTACTGTGTGTTACGAAAAACTAGCATTAATTTCTGAGAATAAACATATGCTGAATGCAAATATTGCACAAACTGCAATTTTTATTAATAACATAACACGGAATTATAACAAAACCTGCTGACTTCAGAACTAAATTAGATCACAAGGAAAGAACCAGCTTTCAAATAAAAAGAGAATCATCAAAATCGGTTCACCCAATAAAAAGTTCGTAAGTATTCGGGGTAACAAAAAATAAGCAAAATACAGTCTAATAGACTTTACTCTTCCTTTTTCAAGTCGGTTGAAAAAGTATTTAAAAAAAATAATAATTTAACATAGAGCATTTAATAAGTGATACATATACATTATAAATTCAATACCATTGATTACAGAAATTCATTATTATGATAGAGAAAGGAGTGAGAAAGAATGCTGGAGATAATACATGAAGGAGCCAGTGTAGAGCTCAAAATATTGACCATTTCTATTAAAAATCTAATTAAATTTGTACGGAGGCACTAAGAAGAAAATAATATTATGAAGAAGACTTTTAGTGATTACGTAAATACAACAAAATTATTAAGAAAATCCTGACAGTATAATTATAAAAATGTACCCCATGTTGTACATAAGCATTCACCATCATTTTCTCATGCTCTTTTTCATTTTCAAATAGCCTTCTTATTTCTTGAAGCACAATGGTTTGAGATAAATATATAAGAAAAAATTGGTTGCCTGTAAAGCCGGTGCACAGACAGTAATTTTAGGTGATGACACAGATTGCTTAGGCCTCTCGTGCCTCTCTATCAGTTGTTCCACACTTATGCTTGCACACTTGTCTAAGGCAGAACGTGACAATGACTCGTGCTTTCCGGTATGTGCAGCCAAAGTTCATCGATTTATAAGACGTTATCACGTCAAAAAAATAAAATAAAAAACAAAAAATTACCTGAAATCTTGTAGTTGAAGGTTGGTCTTTGAACCTTGATGGTTTCTCCATATCTCTGAAGCTGGATTCTTTAACCTAAAGGTAAATATTTTGATGAATTCACTTTGATTTTATTTTTTCTTAATAGTTAACAATAAATACGTTCTTTGTATTACGTCACAACTATTCAGAATTGTGAAAGAGTAATAGTCTTTCTATTTCTATTAATTAAAGAGAATATTACAAAATATTACGCCAGTTTCATTTTGAAGGTACGATAATCAATAATAATAATAATAAATAATCTCAAAATTATGCTCCACCGCCGTATAGAATATTTTTTATTTCCAACCAAAATTATTGTAAATTTACTTGTAAAGTTGTGTAAAAACAGAATATTTGAAGTAACCTCATACGTAAAATATTTTGTTTAGCAGATTGTATTGTAGAGCGTTTTTTAAATCATGCGTTTATACATTGTGGTAGAGTTTAAACTTGTCATATTTGTACTAAAAATTGTCGTTGCTTAATCAGGAGCCGGTCGATCGGTCGGACAAGGAGGTCGGTTTTGTTAATTAGTTTCGACCGCGGTCAGCAGAAGTATAGGTGGGAAATTCTAAAATTGGTTTTCAAATATCGAACGTCCTCCGTGTTTCGTAAGGTACGTCAAACATTAGTCGTTAGTCCGGATTAATATCAATGTATTGGTCGTGAGAATCTGAACTCACCTCACAGCCACATCCTCTGCAATCAAAGCGGAACCTGGTACTAGACCGTGGCAACGCTAGGCAGAAGAGAATTTAGGCTTTGACCCGAGCGTTTCATAAACTTCAGTCCGTTCTTTTTTCTATTGAGCGAGGCCCTATTTAAAACAGATTGAATTCAAAGAACATTGCTCTATCTAAATTTTGCAGTATTGTGGATTTATCACTAATACTTTTTATACTGAAACTTGAAGAGATCGTGGTCTTACAGTGGTTAAGTAGCTCTTTCTGCGACCGGGTGAAAGATGGGTGACCCATTCTAACATTGCTTTTTATTTGATATTCGACCTCCATGTTTCGGAAAACACGTAAAACAGTGGGACCCGATTAATGTTACTGAGTGATATTAGTCGTTAGGTTGTAGAGATCGAGGGGTTCCGTACCCCTGCGTTCGATGAGTTCTTTGCACGTAGGTCCCTAGTCGGGTCGAGACCCTCTGTCTCCCCATCCTCCCCCCTCTCGCTGACGCTGTTGAGGTTGAGGTTGAGGGCCGTATCGGAAAATCCGCTCTTAACAGATGTCTACTAACTATAAACTACTTTCAAAATGTATGTAATCTCACAACTTTCGAATGACTGCACTATATAATTATGTTTTTGTTAAATTCATTATTGATAGGACTGCGTTTATATAATTAAAAATTTGTATGTCTCCTTGTTACGGGTAATTTTCGAAAATATTGGCAACGGGACCGGGATCGGGACCGGAAAGGGGAACGGGAATGGGAAGGGAACGACAGCGGAAAAGAGAACGGGAATACTATTATAGGATAATGTAATGTACCCAACGTTCGGACAGGACAACGTCTGCCGGCACCGCTGGTAATATATAAAGTGCGCGTAGCTTTATTGACCTTCTGCTTCGTCAAATGATGTATTTTGCGACTTTCCGCATACATATACGCATACAGTTATTCTGATTTCTTTTATCTATATTCTTACAAGTGATAACATCAAAATATGTAAGGCATAATAATATGCGTGATGATATTCTAAGCCTGTTAAACTTGTTTATACTAAAAATATAATGTTAATATACGTATATAATCTTGTTTATATGTATTAACATAATATTATTCCCATTAAAATACACAAATACAAATATACATGCTAAAGCCGGCGCCCCATTAGAGTTTCATTTAAAATTTAAATAAACACTTGTTTGATCTCTTAGTGACACCGGGGATTTAGTGTAGCTGCGCAAAATTTTGTAGAAATATTTGCAAAAAGCTGCTGCTTGTTATATTTGAACACTTGTTTGATCACTGAGTGTAGTCGGAACTTTGTGTATTTTTTAAAAAATTAATTTAATTTATACAAATGAATATGAAGTCTTAATCTAAGACCCTTATTGTGTACCTTCGCTTTATGTATAAATATAAATTTACAAAACACCGGCGCTTGTTATATTTGAACACTTGTTTGTCGCTGGAACATTGAGCATTCAGGAACTACTGGTCCAATTTGAAAAATTCATTCAGTGTTAGATGGCCCATTTATCGAGAAAGGCTACAGATTATATAACATCACGTTCCAAATTGGGTCTATTTTTTTTACCTAATTTTACGGTGGATGAAGTCGCCAGCACAGCTAGTCCACCATTTTTTTTTTGAAGAATGAATCCGCGCCTGATATTATCACAATAATGTAGTAATAATAAGGATATACAATGAGGTAATATTTTCTTGCCTATTGTCTGTTTAAAATTATGTTTGTAATTGAATAAAAATTACAGTTTTATTTATAAAAACGTTCAAATCAAAGGCGGTATTGCATGTATCTAGCTTTTAATCGCGGTTTCATTCTCGTGTATTTATACAAAAATAACCCCATTTTGCTTGTAAAAATGTACCACTAGCCTATAGCCCTCCTCGATAAATGGACTATCTAACACTGAAAGAATTTTCAAATCAGTCCACTAGTTACTGAGATTAGCGCGTTCAAGGAAAAAACAAACAATCAAATCCTTTTATATTAGTATAGACACAGATAATACAAACTAGAGATCGCCGGCTGGTCGAAATCCGGCCACAAATCTTTAGATGTGCCTGTTCGATATACAAAATTAGGCAACGAACTCCTCTTCATACCTATTCTTATTCAATTTTTAGTTTATAATAAAATAAAATAATATTTAATTATTATTATTTTATTTTATGCGAGAACACTTTTTAGTTTTTTTTTCTTTTTTTTTTAGTGTCCCTCCACTAGTCTTGTGTCATTTAAATGCATTGTTATTTTTCAAATTGAAAATTACCGCTTATTGTCGTTCATGCTTGCTTCATGTTACTTGACACTAGCGGAATGAATTGCGCACTCTAGCACGTTCAATGCCATTCATTAAGAAATAATAATAATAAAGTATATCAATGTCGGAGGTGGTCGTTACTTAATCAGTGGTCACCATTTGAGTCGATTGTTAAGTTAAGTAGTTCTTGCTGCGACCGGGTGATAGATGGGTGACCCATTCAAGCACTGTTTTATATTTGATACCCGACCTCCACCTTTATTCGTAAAGTGATTAGTGAAAACAGAGCAAACAATTTATATCTCAGGCACCCCCACCACATTAGCGCTACCTTTAAACATTCTAAGCTTAGAATGTTTGAATACCTTCAAACATAAGCATTAAAGCAAAGTAGTTTAGTTTTTCATGCAGCACTGAGATTGCATATGAGATTAATTTTTCAGGAACTTGTCTGGAAAGAGTTCGGCATAAAGTTTTAACATAATTCTATATGTATGTTGTATACCTACATAATGTTACGGAAAGACCTTCCTACTATTGCAAATCTATTTCAAAATAACATATTCATGAGAAAAACAACTTAAAAAACTTTAAAAGTCGTTTATTTTTTCCTGCATGTCATGTATTGCCGCAAAGTAGCGCCTGATTCTATCAATTATTTAAAGAAGTTGTAAGAATCTTGATCTGAAAATCTTTAACAAGAATTGAAAATACACTCCTGGCACAAGTTTTACGCTTAGTTAAAGATAAAACGAGCATATTAAATCTCCTAATCCTCTTCTTCTTAAAAAACTTGACTCTTATAAGTATCTATTCACTTCGAAACATATATCCTTTGAGTACGCATATTTTACTCCTGTCATATGCAAGTCCCTATGTTCGAATTTGAGCTCGCGTCAAAACGAGTTTTGCTTATACGGAATTATACAGTATTCCGAGCGTAGAGCAAATAAGAATGTATAATATGATGCTTTCCGGCATGAATAATATGCGGTGCGAATTTTAGGGGCATATCGTTGAATAAATTCAGTTTGTCGTCATATTTTATATGTCAGATTGAACTTTTATTGTTAGATAAAAATGTGTTTTGAACTATTAGTGGGTTTCTAACATAATCAAAAACGATGTAGTTATTTCCGCAGGGCAATGTTAAAATTAACGTTAAAATACTAAAATAAATTTAACATTATAGAAGTCGAGATTTAAATCTAAAGTAAAGCATATTTCTATTAAGCGCAAAACCATTTTGAAAATTGCGTCAAAATAGCTTTAAAACTCGCAAGGTTAGGCGAGGCAGGGCGGAAGTAATATGTGCTGCTAGGTGACCTCTCGCGTTTATTTTCATTATAGATACATTGTAACTGTGGTTAATCATTTATAGATAGATGAGTTAATCATTTATACACAGATGAGTGAAGATTGGGTACGAGTGCTTGTCATTGTCATAGTTGACAGTTTTCATCATTGTGTCAGGGAATGTGTGGTTTTTGTGTGGACGGCCATTTTTTTGTCTTACATTTATAATTATGAGTAGAAAATAATTGCAAAGGAACGTGCTAGGATATATATAGTTATTATGAGTCACTGAACTGGAATAAAGACTTTGTAAATTAAATCAATAAGTTTTACTTATACGAGATAAAAGATCCGACTCTTTTAACTGTTCTACAATTTTTAGCAGCTTAAAGATAGATAAATGTGCTATATTTAATTTTGTAACCTAATACATGTATTTTCAATTAAAATAACTTCTTTTTTGTTTCTTTGCGAAAAAGGAGTGCGCTTTAGACCATACGACTGAGGTTAAATATCTATAGTTCCATCTATATATTTATATAAATACTTTTATAATTGCAATTTAAAGTGAATTTATAATTTTATTATTTAATGTATTGACCAAAATATTAATTTATAAAAATGTACAAGAAAGAAATGAAATCGCCTCGCCTGATCACACTTATCGTAACGCTCTCGTCACGCATTCACCTGCTTACTCCCTAAGTCAAGCGTGCGTTAAGTTCTCAAAAAATTTGCTTCACATTATGCGCCCTACACGTAGTTTATATAAAAATCTTTGTACGGCACAAAGGGCTTTACTCCTTTTGTAATGCCGGGGCCAGACGTAGCTCAAAGTGTTTGTACATGTTTGTCCTTGAATACTACATAGTATTACAAAACTTTGCGCAGCTACACAAAGTCACAACATGTAAGCTACACAGAATGATCATTTAAATGAAGTTATGTCTGGCTCCGGCATAATATATTGTACTATACTACAATTGTAATTGACAATAAATATAGCGTATTGTGTACAAGATAGATTAATATAGCCGTTCGACGCTATCTGGAACGGGCGCGCGAGATTTACGCGCGTACCTGATAACTTCACTTACAGATAGTTACGCATATTATAAATACGTACATTGGTGACATAAAATAAAAAAAAATTGGGTAAACTTTTTTGTGTTTTTTTTATATGCAAGAAATAATAGTGTCTTATTTTTGACAGAATGTGCCAGACATGTATTTCTAAAGGGTTATATGCCCTAGAAACCGCGTAAAGTGTTGTTCAATTGGAAATATATACCACAGAGTAAAAGTGCATTTTTTTATTTGCTCTTGCATTCTTAAGCTGAAGTGTCTGCAGCTTCATTATAATTATCTCCTATCCAATCTCGAAAGGGTATAAAGTAAATGTTAATAGCATGCGTAACAAATATCCACTTATAAAAAAATTTATATTGAATAATTTGTTTAATCTATACTAACATACTAAAGTTGCTGAGTTTGTTTGTATCACTCTTATGTTAGTATATTACTACTAGCCGCTTTCCGCGACTTCTGCGTAAACTTACGAGGACCTTAGACTTCTGGCCCTATCGATAAATCCGTTCTTAGCGGTTCTATGTCCATTAATTATAATAATAATAATAATCTTTATTTACAGGCATCTGGGGCCCACACATATTACAAAAATAATTATATAAAAAGGATTACAAAATTAAATTAAAATTCAATTAAATTAAATGTCATCCTAATCAAGGGTTTAGACTTAATCTTGACATACAATTACATTTTGACATACATTCTAATTTTATAAACTACCTCCCTGCCAATTCTCATTTTTCTTCGTCCCGCAGTTTTCGAGATTTCGATTTTAAAATATAAATTTTATTTAGGAGACTCTTAAGATATTTTATATAAAGGAACGACCCTTTGAATACGAGTAAAACATCAGAAAAAAAATGCCAACAGCGTGTCAAGACACGCTTATATAGGATGGTTCCGTATCTGATACGCTATAAACGTATTTGTTAAATAACTTCAACATTTTTTGTCCGATTTCGTTCAAAATAATTTTCCTAATGAGTTTTTAGCAGGTTTTATCAAAATGGAAAATTTCAAGTATCTACGTCTAAAAGTTTGGAAATGCTAGGGAGATTTGAAGGCTTCTTTCCAAATTTCACGCGTCTAGGCCTATAGGGGAATAACAGGTTCTGGTCCTCTCTGCAATCTTATAGGAAATATTACATAAACGGTCATATCTTTTGATTGCCTGATTACACTTAGATATTGGTTGATTTTTTCACGGCTTCGGAAAACGAACCGATCCTATATTTCTTTATTTAGATGTACGGAATCCTAAAATGAAGGAAAATCTGTTTCTAATGTCTTAGTTTCTCTTGTCAGGTTGTCTTTCGATATAGGACTTTCTTTCCTTTCACACTTTTCTGTCCCGAACTCGTCTCCTTCATCCCTTTAGTAAGTCATCTATCTAGTGAGTAGTAGATTCTAAAGTGGTTAGTTAGTTCTAAACAATTTCTGACACATATAGCTTTAACCTAAAAAAATGTATACTTAATGATCTTTTTAAATATTGGAAAGTTAACTGAGACTTTATCGAACAGAAAAGGGAGAGCTTAACTTAATGTACGCATATTTGTTACTCTTAATTAAAATTGATATTGGGCTTATACTTAAATTACGTCACACAAGTTTTATGATTTTTTAATTCACCCCCGTCATTGTCACAGGTTTTAACATTATCGAGATCCTTGACGTGACATCACATATTTTTCATTTTTGTGCATGTATTATAAATGATGATACGAAGTGAAAACTTTAGGTACCATTTTAGGCAACTTGGAAGGCCGGAGGAGTATGAAATTTGGTACAATTATAGTTTATATACAGGAAGGTGCGCGAATACTAATATGTTTATAAAATATGCATTATACTAAATTATTAAAACCACACGCACACCCATGCCGACCGATTTAAACCGTTTACACACTCATGTATATGATGATGTATAAGCGCAAACGTGACAACCGTATGTTATATTCATGGTTAAATATTATTTTTCTGTGAATAAAACAACGTATGTATATCGTTATGCTAAGCACGCGATACGCAAAAAAGGCCCTTGGTTTTAGCAGATTAGTTCAGTGTACCTTAAAACGCATACAGGAAAAAACACTGATCTAAAACCTTCTTTGGCTTATATTAATATTTAATAATGTATTTAGAGTAAGACATTTAAATAAATGATAGTAGTGACTTGTTTAGACAAACGGGTAAACCACCTATATCTGAGTGACTATTAAATTATTATTATATATTTTTATATACGACAGTTATTGACAGTTGCACTTCTTCCTAGCGTTAACCCGGTCCAGTACCAGGGTCCGCTTAAATTGCAGAGGATGTGGCTGTGGGGCGAGTTAAGTTGACCGAATGTGGTCTGATGTTATTCCGGAAACCACGGAATCCCCAAAAGCTCTACAGCCTCACGACTAATATTACTCGGTGACGTTAATCAGGACCCATTGTTTTACGGGTCTTTCGAAACACGGAGGAGGTCGGATGTTTGTAAAACCAGTGTTAGAATGGGTCACCCGGTAGCAGTATGCTCAACCTAACGATCGGCTGAAACGCCGCACACTAATCAGGCTGCGAGCTCCTCAATTGACAATAGCACTATTACAGTATTTTATAAAAATAAGAATTCAATGTTTTTAATCAAGACATTGTCCCTTTGAGTGTGTTACATGACCATGTATATTCTTAACGATGAAAAGTCGCCTTATATATAAATTACGTATTTCATTATTATTAACCTTTGATTTCGAACCCTTCGAAACACACGAAGTTGGAATTTGAAAATAAAACTTTGGTCTCTTGATCGTAACGCACAACGCTGTGATAAGCGTCACTTAGCGTGCCGCGCTTTCCTTACACCGCTGATGTAGACAGCGGCGGAACAAGAGACCGTGCCATGCTCCTACCTCACCGAGACGCCATGGCGACGTCGCCAGCTACTTAACCATCAATATCTGAGGTAACCAGTAGTAAATAGTGGCAAAGCTTCTAATCTGGCGACGTCGCCAAACCGTCACCAAGTGACTTACCTGTCCTAAGTTTGGATACGTAACCGGCGACGTCGCCATGGCGTCTCGGTGAGGTACGGCTCTTAATCTTACAATTATATATCCGACACCACATACCGCACTACGGAGCGTAGTGCCTTACAATGAAGAGACTAAAGCTTAACGGAGATATAAAGACGGTTCTGACGGCCATTTTAAGGATATCAGCGGAAAACTTTATAAATAACTAATATAATTTAATAATAATAATAACACAGTTTATACCCAAATACGGTTGCAATTATTGTATGTATATAAAATGTATTTTCACAATCTCTACCTATTCAAGAAAACAAACATATTTTGCGTTTTAATTAGAAAACAATAACAACATTATATATAATATAAGGTTTATGCTCGTAATATAATAAATTTATAAATAAATTATAGTAACTATTAAAAGTATAGACGATAAATATGTAAAATGTGATTCTTAAAAACTGTAAGAACATTAATAAATGCACAAAACTTACAAAATTTGCATAATACGTAATAGTCTTTTGGTAAAATAAATATTAATTCAAAAATGGTAACACTGTTTTGGTGGAATTCAGTCATTTTCATGTATACAATTTTTTTTTATAACGGAGAA